>SJYX01018769.1:131740-157098 GCA_006410675.1 Oreotragus oreotragus | reverse complement strand
GATTTGATTTAGGTCATACCTGAATGGTCTAGTGGTTTTCCCTACTTTCTTCAATTTAAGTCTGAATTTGGCAATAAGGAGTTCATGATCTGAGCCACAGTCAGCTCCCGGTCTTGTTTTTGCCGACTCTATAGAGCTTCTCCATCTTTGGCTGCAAAGAATATAATCAATCTGATTTCGGTGTTGACCATCTGCTGATGTCCCTGTGTAGAGTCTTCTCTTGTGTTGTTAGAAGAGGGTGTTTGCTATGACCAGTGCATTTTCTTGGCAAAACTCTATTAGCCTTTGCCCTGCTTCATTCCGTACTCCAAGGCCAAATTTGCCTGTTACTCCAGGTGTTTCTTGACTTCCTACTTTTGCATTCTAGTCCCCTATAATGAAAAGGACATCTTTTTGGGGTGTTAGTTCTAAAAGGTCTTATAGGTCTTCATAGAACCATTCAACTTCAGCTTCTTCAACATTGCTGGCTGGGGCATAGGCTTTGATTACCGTGACATTGAATGGTTTGCCTTGGAAACAAACAGAGATCATTCTGTTGTTTTTGAGATTGCATCCAAGTACTGCATTGCTTTGCTGACTAAGGTCCATCTAGTCAAGGCTATGGTTTTTCCTGTGGTCATGTATGGATGTGAGAGTTGGACTGTGAAGAAGGCTGAGTGCCGAAGAATTGATGCTTTCGAACTGTGGTGTTGGAGAAGACTCTTGAGAGTCCCTTGGATTGCAAGGAGATCCAACCAGTCCATTCTGAAGGAGATCAGCCCTAGTATTTCTTTGGAAGGAATGATGCTGAAGCTGAAACTCCAGTACTTTGGCCACCTCATGCGAAGAGTTGACTCGTTGGAAAAGACTCTGACGCTGGGAGGGATTGTGGGCAGGAGGAGAAGGGGACGACAGAGGATGAGATGGCTGGATGGCATCACTGACTCGATGGATGCGAGTCTGAGTGAACTCCAGGAGTTGGTGATGGACAGGGAGGCCTGGCGTGCTGCGATTCATGGGGTCACAAAGAGTTGGACACGACCGAGCGACTGAACTGAACTGAACTGCATTTTGGACTCTTTTGTTGACCATGATGGCGACTCCATTTTGCTGCCCTAAAAATCCCTCCCTCTCTCCCCTCTAAGTTCTGGGTTAGGTTCTATAGCTTTGCCTTTCTTGGAATGTCATACAGTTGGAATCACAATGTATGTATCATTTTCACACTGGCTTCTTTCACTCAGCAGTATGCATTTAAGAATCTTCCATGTCTTTTGGTGGCTCGATAGCTCATTTCTCTGTATCAAGGAATAATAGTCCATTGTAATAATAGTCCAGTTATATCCATACCATCCATGTTATGGATACACCACAGTTTATCCATTCGTGGTAAACAATCTGCGGGAGACCCCAGTTTGATCCTTGTGTCAGGAAGATCCCCTGGAGGAGGGCTTGGCAACCCACACCAATATTCTTGCCTGGAGAATCCCCATGCACAGAGGAGCCTGGCGGGCTACAGTCTATGGGGTCGCAGAGAGTTGGACATGACTGAGCAACTTTCACATCCATTCACCTATTTTTTAAATAATGATAGTAGTAAATTATTTCTTAAATATTTATTTTTATGTATTTATTTGGCTGCACCAGGTCATAGTTGCAACATGTGGGATCGTTAGTTGTGGCTTGCAAGATCTACTTCCCTGATTAGGCATAAAACCCAGGCCCTCTGCATTGGGATCGTGGAGTCTTAGCCACTGGCCCACCAGGGAAGTCCGTCTATTCACCTTTGAGGACATCTTGGTTGCTTCCAGTTTGGGGCAATATAGTTGCAATTGACTAGGCATTGATTATGGCTGCTGTAAAGTTTCACGTGCAGGTTTTGCCTGGATAAGTTTTCAAATTAATTGGATAAATATCTAGGAACACAACTGATGGATTGTAAGATAAGACTATATTTGGCTTGGTGTAAGACACCACCAAATTGCCTTCCAAAGTAGCTGTACCATTTGTGTTCCCATCAGCAAGGAAGGAATGAGAATTTTGGTTGCTCCTCATCCTTGTCAGCATTTTGTTGTTCAGTTGCTCAGTCGTGTCCTACTCTTTGCATGGACTGCAGCACACCAGGCTTCCCTGTTCTTCACTGTCTCCCAGAGCTTGTTCAAACTCATGTCCATTGAGTCAGTGAGGCCATCCATCCAACTCATCCTCTATCATCCCCTTCTCCTACCTTCAGTCTTTCCCAGCATCAGGGTCTTTTCCAGTGAGTTGGCTCTTCACATCAGGTGGCAAAAGTGTTAGAGCTTCAGCTTCAGCATCAGTCCTTTCAATGAGTATTCAAGGTTGATTTCCTTTAGGATTGACTGATTTGATCTCCTTGCTGTCAAGAGGCTCTCAAGAGTCTTCTCCAGCACCATAGATACTGACCCCTCCCCAGGCCATATAATGCCTTCCTCCACCCCCTGTATTTTTGTTGGACAGCACTTTTCACCATTGATCATTATTTTAATCTCTCCCACAAATAGTGGATGACTTGCAGGGAGGATGGGAGCCAGGTGTATATTGGACCCCCTGTGTGTGTGCTTCAAGCACAGCTCAGCACACAGTGGGTGCTCAATAAATGTTCGCCAGAGGGATGAGCAAGCAGGTGACCGGCTACATCTCTTGCAGCCATAGGAACGTCTGTGGATAGCTCTCTACTCCTGCGGGATTGTCTATACTGTCTCCCCTTCACCCAGCCTCCTGAGCACCTTCCTCGTCACCATGGGTGATAATACGTTAAATTTGTCCCCAAAAGTTATGTCCAAGTCCTCATTCCTGGTTCCTGTGAATGTGACTTTAATTGGAAAGAGGATCTCTGCAGATATAATTAGGGGTCTCGAAATGAGACCATCCTGGGTGAGGATGGGTCCTAAATCCAATGATAAGTGGCCTTATAAGAGAAAGGACATGGAGACACAAACAGAAGGCCATAGGAAGGTGAGGACAGAGGCTGGAGATTGGCAGCTATAAGCCAAGGGGCACTGAAGCTTGCCAGGGGTCACCAGAGGCCAGGGGGGAGGCCTGGGACAGATATTTTCCTCGGAGCCATCAGAAGGAGCCAACCCTCTCAGCACCTTCATTTCGGAATTCTGGCCCGCAGGACTAAAGAGAGGCTACATTTCTGTTATCCTAAGCCCCCAGTTTGTGTCATTGTGTGGTGGCAGCCCCAGGAAGCTCGGACGTCATGGTAACCAGCTGCTCTGCCTTCCTAGTTTCCTCTTCAGAAAGGGAGCCCCTCAACCTCAGGGGCCTCCCTCGATTCATCTCTGTGTCCCCCAGCTGCGGCCCTGGTGTGGAAATAAACACGGTATGTGGCCACCCACCAAGGACCTCCCGCGGCAGCGTGAGACTCTCCAGCAGAGCATCCAGGGAAGGGAACCCACACAGCGTTCCTCCAGGGGGTGGAAGGAACTTGCACTTTAGTTACCACATAGCTGTGTTACCTCGGGCACATCATGAAACCTCTCCGAGCCTCAGTTTCATGGTGAGATAGGAGTCCTTACTGCCTGATTATGGGCCTAGAGGAGTGAGCCGGATAGGAGATCCTGGGCATAGGGAGAGACTCGGCACCGAGGAGTTCGGGGCATGGCCCCTCTCTGGCTGCAGGTCTGTCTCCCTGCTATCCAGGCTGTACCCCGTCCTGTGAGGTTATGTGTGTGTGTGATGTCTCAGATGATGATACTTTTGGAAAACAAGCTCTGCACCCCCAAGTTCACCTCTTACAAGTGGGGTGACTTCTTTTAAGAAAATTTTTTTAAAATTTATTTCTGGCTGTGCTGGGTCTTTGTGGCTCTATGTTAGCTTTCTCTACTTGAGGCAGGCAGGGGCAACTTCTCGTTGTGGTACACAGACTTCTCTCATTGCCAGGCATGGGCTCTGGGCCATGTGGGCCTCAGTCATCACGGCTCGTGGGCTCTGGAGCACATGGGCTCAGGACTTTTGGCGCATGGCTTTAGCCAGAGGATCTTCCCAGCCAGGGGTTGAACTGGCGTCTCTTGCATCACCTGCTTCTTTACTACTAGCACCGTCAGGGAATCTTCCCCGAGCGTGGATCAACCCCACGTCTCCTGCATTGGCAAGCGGATTCTTAACCACTGGACCACAACGGGGGAAGTCTTGGGGTGTCTTGGCAAAGCTTCCGAGCAGCCTATCCCATTGCTAAGCAGGGGAGAATAAGGCATGTGTCCAAGCATTACATGGTCAGTAATCAAACTGCTGATGCTGAAGCACACAGTAGGTGCTAAGTAAATGAGTACCCTCTCCCTCTCATGGGCAAATTCCTAAAGGCTGGGGACTGGCCCTGTCCGCCCCACCAGCCCTCTCTCCCAGTCAGGAAGTTTATGTCTCTTGATAGTGATGTGCTTGTCCTCATCTCTTTCCCCAGTCCTCCCACCCTCTCCTAGCAGCCGCACACGAATAGTCTAAGCCTCTCAGATCCATCGATAATGTCTGGAGCACTGTGGTTGCACAGATTCTGAGATTACATCCAGGTTCAGCACTGGAAAAGGGTGCCGTGATTGATTAGTGATATCAGTCACCAGTGAAGCCTTGTAGGAGTAGTAGGCATGCCAGTCTCCCCTGCCCGTGGAATTCTCCAGGCAGGAATACTGGAGAGGGTTGCTCTTCAGGGGAGTAGGCATGCAGCTTCACGTTTACCATCTCTTGCCAGGCTGTCTTTAAGAACTCAGAAAACTTGCAAATCAGAAATTTTGAGCCTGAGCAACAAATAAATGTTGAGCTTCCTCTCCACATTCTATTGGACATGGAGAGGAAAATAAAAATGTGCACAGCTCCGTTTCTGCCCACAGAGAGCTTACAGTCTCCTTTGACCGGGTCCTGACCATTTCTAGGATCCTGTACGTCTTTCCCCTTTTCTTCTCAAGTCTAGATCACCTCTCCCTTTAACAGCTGTTCTGTCCCAAATAGCTATTGTGTGGACTTGGCTCAGCTCCCAAGAGCAAGCACTCAGGAATTCTACAGAAAACACGTCACTTAAAATACAGCTGAGCTTCCAAGACAAATTGTGAACGCTCTAGAGGAATTACGGTCGCATGACAGCAGCAACTGGACGATGACTCCCAGCTGGGGCAATCAGGGTATTTCTGCTTAAGTCTGCACAAGTTTTTTGCAGCACGTTGCCAAACTCGGCTCCCCGACGTTTCGAGGCTTAGTGTTTCTCGAGAAACGATGCGGGCAGGGATGACCCTGCAAGTGGGCTTTTCCTGCAGGTCAGCACCTTGCCACTGCCATGCTTGTGGCAGAGACCCACTGAGAAAGGACACTTGCCAATTTGCCTTCCAGTCTCTGGGGTTTTCTTATCGCTTATGAACAATTAAGTAGTGAGCGTGTAGGGAGGGTGCAGAATGTGTTTGGTTGATGACTGATGGATTTCTATGAGGACCCTTCATCATCTCCTCACCAGTCAGGCTGTGACTATCTCAGTCTCATCAATGCAGGGACAGGAGAGGGGGACAATTATTAAGCACCTACTGTATGCCAGCTCCTGCACTAAAGAGCTGCATGTATTTTCTCATGTTTAATCGTCACAGCAGGTCTGTTCAGCATGGTGAGCAATGAACAGAATGGGGGAGCTGAGCCAGAACCCTAGGTCAGGTCCTGACCCTGGCACTTTGAGTGAATGGCCTTCTCTTTTTTGAACCTTTGTCCCTCTTCCATCACAGGAGCAAGCGAATACCTTGTCACATGTTAATGAAGATGAGACACCCCATGTAAAAAAGACTTTTCCTAAAAGAGGAATTCTTCAGAAAACACATCAGTTAAAACACGTCACTCTGTTCCTGGAAGCTATTTTTATTTGACTAAATCAAGGGCTGGTACATCCTCGCTTGTAGCTTTCTACAAATGTGTGTGTATGTGTATGAAGATGTCATGAATATTGTTCTTTTTTCACAAAATTTATTTTGTTTAAGTATAGTTGATTAACAATGCTGTGTTAATTTCTGGTGTACAACAAAGCGTTCGTCATATCTCCCATATATTTCAATCTTAACTATAGATGTGTACGTGTGTGTATGCTTTTTATGAAGGTGGGACTCACATAATATAAAACTAACCATTTTAAAGTGGGAAATTCAGAGCATTGAGGACGTTCACAGTATTATGCAACCATCCCCTCTATATCATTCCAGAATATCTCCGTCCCCTCAAGAGGAAACCCCGTTCCCGTCAGCCAGCGCTCCATATCCCCTTCTCCCCCAGCCCCTGTAACCACAAGTCCACTCTTAGTCTCTATGGATTTGCCCGTTCTGGACATTTCAACATTTCACCATGTGACCAGAGCAGCTTTCGTTGGCCCAGCAGTTACACGCGTTATTTTCCCCTTCGTGAATGATTAGATAGATTGTGGAAGTCACTCAGTCCTATCTGACTCTTTGGGACCCCGTGGACTGTAGCCCACCAGGCTCCTCCGTCCATGGAATTCTCCAGGCAAGAACACTCGAGTGGGTTGCTATTTCCTTCTCCAGTGGATCTTCCTGACCCAGAGATCAGACCTGGGTCTCCTGCTTTGCAAGCAGCTTCTTTACCATCTGAGCCACAAGGGAAGCCCCATATGAATAATTTGGAGAAAACCAAAAGAATACCGTTTCAGGATACATGAATATTCTATGAAAATCAGATTTCAATGTCCATAAATATATTTTTATTTATTTTTAAATAACTTTATGTATTGGGCTCTGCTGGGTCTTTGTTGCTGCGCGGGCTTCTGTCTAGTTGCAGGGAGTGAAGGCTACTCTCCAGTTGAGCATGGGTTTTAGGGCGCACGAGCTTCAGTAGCTGCAGCTCCCCGGCTCTGGAGCACAGGCCCAATAGTTATAGCGTGTGGCTTAGTTGCTCCATGCCATGTGGATCCTCCCGGAAAGTGAAGTCACTCAGTCGTGTCCGACTCTTTGCGACCCGGGGACTGTAGCCCACCAAGCTCCTCCATCCATGGGATTCTCCAGGAGAGAATACTGGAGTGGGTTGCCATTTCCTTCTCCAACCCAGGGGTCGAATCTGTGTCTCTTGCCATTGGCAAGTGGGCTCTTTACCGCTGAGCCACCAGGGAAGTCTTCCTAGATATGTTTTATTGGCACAGACACAGCCATTCATGGATGTATCGAGACTATGCAGAAAAAGAGATTGGATGAACTCAAGCAGAGAACACTGAATCTCTGGACCAAAGCTTAGAGAAGTTGAATCCCTTCTGGACTCCAGAAACTGAGCTGGGTCCCCAAACCATAACTGCCTCTGAGCATGTATTTAATAGGCGTGTCTGGAATTCTTCGTACTGAGCAGGTTCTAAAGAGTGAGTTGTCATCAAGAGTGAGTGGGTCTCTGCCCTTACTTAGCTCCCAAGTGTTAAATCGATAACTAGCCAAGTAGTTACGGAGATGAATCGGAAGACATCCTTTAGATCAGGAATGTAGGGACATTCAGCATCAGGAATATCGACACCTGGTTATAGAGGTACAGTTTTTTAGTGATGACTGACTTCATAGGTTTTTTGTTTTTTCTGCTTAGATTTTTTGTTACCTTTTGGCCATAGCATCTGGGCTAGGGACTGCCTTTTTGTCTTATTTTTACTTCATTTTTATTCTTAAAAAAGTTTTATTTTGATTTAAATTTTTATTTTTAAAATATTTTGTTTTATTTAGATTTAAATTGTCTAAATCATAATTTTTTTATTTAAAAAATTTTAGTTTTCTTTAGATTTAAGAATTTTTTACATTTCAGAGTTTTCCTTGGTGGCCTAGTGGTTAGGATTCTGGGTTTTCACGGCTGTGACCTAGGTTCAATACCTGGTTGGGAACTGAGATCCTGCAAGCCACACAGCACAGTCAAAAAAAAATTTTAAGTTTTGTTTAGGTGTAATTCTTTTCATTTAAAATTTTGAATTTTGTTCAGATTTTCTAAAATTTTAATTTTGTTCTGATTTACTGTGGGATCTTTTGCATGCTCTGAAATTTCCAAGTGGCGCCACCATCCCCACCGTCCAGCTTCAGAACTTCTCCCGTCATTCCAAGGGGATCTCTCGTGGCCCCTTTACAGTCCATCCCCACTTCCACCCCCAGCCCCAGGCACCCACTGATGTGCTAAGTCTATCGATTTGCCTCTCCTAGATGCTTCATGTAAACGCAGCCTTCTCACCTGGCTGCTTTCACTATGCGCAGTTCGAGGCAGAGTGTAACGGTGCCTGGGTCCTTTTCATTGCTGAGCAGTTTTCCATCTTGCGCATGAGCCACAGCTGTGTCACCCGTTCGTCTATGAGGGACACAGTAATGCCGCGTGTGTCGTCCTTGCAACTTCTTGGAGCCCAGGAACAATTCCACACGCGTAGCTTAGAAAGGGTAGTGGGCCCTCCCTCTTGGCTCAGTGGTAAAGAAATCCATCCGCCAGTGCTGGAGACACAGGCTTGATCGCCGATCCAGGAAGATCCCACACGCAGCAGAGTAACTAAGCCCGTGAGCCGCAACTGTTGAGCCTGCGCTCTAGAGCCTGGGCGTCGCAGCTACGAAGCCTGCGTGTGGGAACTACGGAAGGCCATGCGCCCTGGAGCCTGTGCTCTGCAGCCAGAGGCCACTGCAGTGAGAAGCCTGTGCTCCTCCGCTAGAGAGCGGCCCCTCCCCACCGCAACCAGCGGAAGCCCGCCCAGCAATGAAGACCCAGCACAGCGAAAAATATATACAAATTCATTTGAAAAGAAAACGCAGTAATGTCCTGCCCCACCTCGTGTGCCCTGGCCTCCCCTTCCCTCGTGGGCTGGGGACTCTAGCACTGTTGATTGCAAAGTCACCCCTTTGGGCGGCTGGTTAGACCTGTGTGGTTCCCTGCCACACCTAGCCAGGAGGAGGAGGATAGAGTCCTGCCCTCTGACACGCCCATGGGTTCTGCACTCACGTGCGCAGCATAATCACACAGCTTGACCTAACAAGAGGAACAGGAAAGGCCTGGGCGCTGGGGCAACAGCAACCAATTCTGAGCCCTGCATGTTTGGCACCTGGGAGACCCTTTTCCTCGCACAGTCCCCTGACTTGTCTTCTGACTTCAAGAAAGGTTTGGCCCTCGCTCGTATGGATAGCAAGCCTGCACAGAGCCTCCGCTCCTTAGGGATCACGGCCTGTTGTCACACAGCTTGCTTTGGTTTCTTGTTGTCAGCTGGAGGAGCTGGTTTTGGCATTGACCTCATTTGAATCTGCCTCTGGTCCTTCCTTGGTACATGGCCTCGGGCACATGGCTTCACCCTGCTGACCTGCAATGCTGTAATCAGGGTGATTAAGTTATTATGTTAGTATATCATTATTATATATTGTTAATAATGATAGGCACTAGACAGGTTGGCCAGTGCTCTTCAAGGGATGCAGAGTTTAAGGACCCCATTTAACATTGCTAAAGTGTATTTCTAAATCTCCACATCTTTTATTTGGGCAAGGGGATAAGGAATTTCTGGATGCCTGGAACAGCTTCTCTGGAAAGAAAAGAAACATAAATATTTTTCAGATCCACTTTTTTTTTTCACTTTCATTTTTTTAAGCTGAGGTGAAATTCACAAAAGGAAAAATTAACCACTTAAAGTGTATAGCTCAGTGGCATTAAGTGCATTCAAAATGTACAAACATCCCCTGTAGCTAGTTCCAGAACACTTTCATCACCCCAAAAGGAGACCCTGGACACATTAGTGGGTACACTCACTCCCCATTACTCCCTCCCCCTCTCAGTCCCTGGCAACCATTCATCTGCTTTCTGTCTCTATGAATTTGCCTGTTCTGGATGTTTCATAAATGGAATCATTCAGCAAATAGCCTTTTGTGTCTAGCTTCTTATGCTCAGTGTAATGTTTTCAAACTTCCAACATGTGTCACTATTAGTTGCTCAGTCATGTCCAATTCTTTGTGACCCCACGGACTGTATCCCACCAGGCTCCTCAGCCCCTGGAAGTCTCCAGGCAAGAATACTGGAGTGAGTAGCCATTGCCTTCTCCAGGGGATCTTCCCCACCCAGGGATCAAACCCAGCTCTCCCACGTTGTAGGCACATTGATGTCCCAGTGCTTCATCCCTTTTTATGGCTGAATAATAGTCCAAGACCTAGAGGACCACATTCTGTTTATCTGCTGATGGACATCTGGGCTCTTTCGACCTTCGGGTGACTGTGGCTAGTGCTGCTGTGAACATTTGTGTACAGGTATTTGATTGAGTCCCTGTTTTCAGCTCCCTGGGGTCTACACCTGGGAGTGGAATGGCTGGATCTTATAATAACGTTATGTTTAACTCTGGGGGAGCTGCCCGATCAAACCCATTTTGAAAAGGCTCACCTGGGATGGAGACAGTCCTGGGTCTTCTAGCCTTGACCCCACCCCCCACCGCTGCCCCCAGTATATTTCTTCTTCCGACATTGATTTGAGCCTGTACAAGCACAATCTCATGTCTTCCCCCCAGACACCCCATGATGGCTCTTTCTACCAAACACTTTCTCCCCCTGTTCCAGGAACACAGGGCTTTTCCCACTTTCCACTGGGAGCCAAGCCATGGGATGGATGAATGACGCTGCAGCTTTGACAGGATGAAACACACCTGGACGGTGCAATCAGCCCCCTTTACAGATGAGGAACCTGAGGCTCACTGCCATCACACCAGCCCCCTCTCATCCCCAGCTCTTCAACATCTATGCTCATCAACCCTGGGCAAATGCTTGCTTGTGGTCCCTGAACTACAAATGCTTTTCTGATTGAATCTGGGGGAGGGAGGTTAAAGAGTGATAGGCCCTGATGGAAGAATATCTACAGTATCGTGGGGTCAGTGGTGTCTCCACTAAAAAACACCCCCACATCCTAACCTCCCATATCCGTGAATTCGACCTTCTTCCCAGGATGCATAGTGGCAAAGAATCCGCCTGCTAATGCAGGAGGTGCAAGAAACTTGGGTTCAATCCCTTGGTATGGAAGATCCCCTGGAATAGGAAATGGCAACCCACTCCAGTATTCTTGCCTGGGAAATCCCATGGACAGAGGAGCCTGGCGGGCTGTAGTCCATGGGGTTGCAAAGAGTCGGACAGGACTGAGTGAGCACGTGCACACATGATTAAATGAAAGATCTTGAGATCATTCTGGATTTAGAATGGACTCTAAGTCCAGGGACAGGTGTCTTTGCAGAGAAAAAGAAGGGGAAACAGAGAGAAAGGCAGGCCATGTGAAGATGGAGGAAGAGAAAGGGGTGATGCGCTCACAAGCCAAGGAATGATGAGGGCAGGTTGCTGGCGGCCATCAGAAGCTGGGAGAGAGGTGGGACAGATTCTCCCTGCGAACCTCTGGAAGAAGCCAACCCTACTCACACCTTCATCTCGGACCTTGGCCTCCAGGACTGAGAGACAACACGTGTGTCTGTGTGACGCTACCCAGTTTATAACCACTTTTTAAAGCAGCCACAGCAAGGCGGGGACAGGAGGGATGGTCAGGGGTCTCTGCACACTGAACCTGGCCTGACTGTGACTGAGATCGCCCCCCGGGGCTGAGGTTCCCTGGGCCCAGCAGAGAGTAAGGCGTGCCCACAAACAGCCAGGGTGGAGCAAGATAAATGCCATGAAAGAGGTACAATTATCATTCTCATTCTCATTATTGTTGAGTCATCACTGGTCTCCGTGAAATGGGGGCCTCATTATTCCCCCTACTCGAGCCCATCCCTCCCTTCCCCACCCCAGTTAATGGAACCCCCTTCTTTCGCCGAGGCTAGAGTTGCCAGGTCAAACATAAGACGCCCAGTGAAATATGAATTTCAGAGAGCTGAGGAAAGACGTTTTCATATAAGAATCTCCCCATATAACTGCCTTCCCCTCCCCATGCTTAGCCTAGAGTTGTTTTCACAAGTAACCTTTTTTTTTTTTTGGCTGTGCCACGTGCATGTGGGATCTCAGCTCCCCAACCAGGGATTGAACCCGAGCTACCTGCAGTGGAGGTGTGGAGTCTTAACCACTGGAACGCAGAGCAACAAAGCCCGCGCTCCAGACCCTGGGAGCCGAAACCACTGAGCCCACAGGCCCAGAGCCTGTGCCCTGCAGCAAGAGGAGCCGCTGCAAAGCGAAGCCCACGCACCGCACAGAGGAGTAGCCCCGACTTGGTGCACCGGAGAAAGCCCACGCGGCAATGAAGACCCAGCACAGCCACAAGCAAATGAGTAAGTAAGTACAGCTAACCCCTGGACCACCAGGGAGACCCCTACAGATAACCTTTTACTTTTGGAGTGACCTAATTGCAGAGAAGCTGCGAAGAGCGTACGCAGAGTTCCCAAGTCTCCTGGACCCAGTTTTCCTGAAAGTCACCGTCTCACAAGGCCATGGTGTGTTTGTCGAGGAGAAATTAACGCTGGGCAAAACTACTGATGCCGCACTCCAGACCGTCTGCGATGCCCCCGCCTCGTCCACGAGTGGCCTTTTCCGGTTTTGGGTCCCTCCAGCGGTTAGTCATCACGTCGCCCCCGCCTCCTCTGGTCTGTGACAGTCTCTTGGGTCTGGTTTTCCCATCACCTTCACGGTCCTGCGGAGTGCCGCCTGGATGTCCCCCAGGACCACAGAATGTTCCCCCATCTGGGCTTGTCTGCTGTGTTCTTGTGACTAGATGGGGGGATTTGGGGAGAGGACCACCGAGGTGAGGGGTCCTCCATGTCACACCGTCCCAGGGGTCTTCATGTCATCATGACTTCTTACTGCGATGTGGACACTGCGCTTCATGCCTGGGGGCACCACGAGCATCCCCCCTAAACACCTTCAGGAACCAGATGGAGCTTCGGTTCCTCGAAAGCGGAAGACAGCGGCAGGACGCACCAGGCACTGGGCCAGGCCCTTGGATGAACCCACTTCGAGCTGCTGGAAGACAGATTTTAAAAGATGAGTTATCTTTGGTTGCGCTGGGCCTTCATTGCTGTGCATGGGTTTTCTCTAGTTGCGGCAAGCAGCAGCTACTTTTCGTTGAGGGGCGAGGGCTTCTCGTTGCAGCGGCGTCTCTTGTTGCTGAGCGTGAGCTCCAGGCGCACAGGCTCAAGAGTTGGAGCACGCAGGTGTAGTAGTTGCGGACCCCGGGTTTACTCAGTTACCCAGCAGCACGTGGAATCTTTAAGGACCCGTGTCCCCTGCAGTGACAGATGGGTTCTTAACCACTGGATCACCAGGGAAGTCCCAGACGACAGATCTTAATGGGAGAAAGTGGATGTAGAAGAACTTCTCCGACTGCAGAGCCTGGAATCCTGAAACGGTCCTCTTATCTTCTGCCCGGTTTCCCAAGGCTGCGTACTTTGCAGCTTCAGAGAGGCAGCCATTTTTTAGAAGTGTGCCTGAAGCATGTTCCTCTAATTTAATAGCCTGAAGAACTTGGGCTGAGCCATTTTAACTCTCGGAATTGATTTCATCTTCACAGCAGCTCTGTGATGTTACCCAAATTCTCCCAAGGAGAATGGAGGCTCAGAGAGCCTTTTGAAGATCACACAGCCGCTTGGATTTGCTTGCTCCCACCAAATCTGCTCCCTATCGCAAGAAACCTTAGTAGTTAAGTTGCATCTTCCCTAGAATATGTTCTTTTTTTTTTACTTAATCCATTTATTTGGCTCAGTGGTAAAGAATCCACCTCCGCTGCAGGAGACACAGGAGACGGGTTCGATCCCTGGGCTGGGAAGATCCCCTGGAGGAGGAAATGGCAACCCACTTCAGTATTCTTGCCTGGGAAACCCCATGGACAGAGGTGCCTGGCGGGTTATTGTCCTTGGGGTCGCAGAGAGTAGAACACAACTCAGCGACTGTGCAGGCAGGCCTACACGTTTCAGTCAGTTAGTTTTGGCCGTGCCTGGTCTTTGCTGCTTTGTGTGGGCTCTCTCTAGTTGCGGGGAGTGGCGGCTTACTCTTTGTGGCTGTGCACAGGCTTCCCATTGTGGCGGCTTCTCTTGTTGCAGGGCACGGGTTCTAGGGCACTCAGACTCAACAGTTGTGGCACATGGGCTTAGCTGCTTCGCAGCATGGGGGATCTTCCTGGACCAGGGATCGAACCGGTGTCCCCTGCATTGGAGGCAGACTCTTAACCAGTGGACCACCAGGCAAGACCTAGGATATGTTTTTAAAAGGTTGAAGGTGGGGGCAGACCATGAGAACTGGGTCAGGGGGGCCTGCGAGCAGGATTTTCCAACCTCGGTGCTGCTGACATTTGGGGCCGAATGGGGCTGTCCTGTGTACTGTAGAGTGTTCAGCAGCATCTCTGGTCTCCACTGACCAGATGCCAATAGCATCCTCTAGTCATGACAACGCGTGCTGCGATTCATGGGGTTGCAAAGAGTCGGACACGACTGAGCAACTGAACTAACTAACTAAGTCATGACAACCAAAAATGTCTCCAAGCTTTCCCCAAGGGAGCAGAGAGCCTCCAGGCAAACACAGGAGGCAAGCCTGCTACTCAGCTGTGATTTGCATTTCCAGCAAACGCAGGAGCCCAGCTGGGCGGTAGGCCCGCTTCTCAGCTCTGGAAGGAAATCTCCCTCCATCCATTGTCACCATCAGCAGCCAGCTTGGAAGACGTTGGACATTTGCAATTTAATAAAGTCTAAGCTCCCCTGACTCAGGGGAGGCTTGTACTCAGCGATCAGTACTGTTTACACCAAACAATGCCTGAGGAATTGCAGAAAGCCTGTCACATGTGGGTATGTGAAGAGCAAGAAAAACCAGGGGGGCCGTCAGCTCTCCTGACTCATATGCTGCCGTGCTGGGAGTTCGGCCAAGCGCTGACTCACGACGATGTCATACCTGTGCTGCAGCCCAGGGACGGCACTCTTCTGAGAAAATATTGGCTCAGGCCATGGCCATTCAGCTTGGCCCTGTGCTTGCTTGCAGCACCCAGGGTGTGAAGGAGTGTGGGACCCACGATGGCTCTGCACCCTCCTGGGGAGCCCCGGGCTGTTTGCAGGAGGCAGGCTGAGTCAGCCGTGGAGGGTGGTGCTGGGCCGAGACTCCTGGAGACGGAGAAAGGGGGAAGGGAGCAGAACTTCAGATACGCACCTTCTGGTTCTGTGTATTCATTTTTGTCTTTAACTTAAAAAAATTTTTGAGATGACATTCCTATCACATAGAATTAACCTGGGCTTCCCTGGTGGCTTAGAAGTAAAGAATCTGCCTGCCAGTTCAGGAGACTCCATTTTGATCCTTGGTCTGGGAAGATCCCCTGGAATAGAAAATGGCTATCCACTCCAGTATCCTTGCCTGGGAAATCCCATGGACAGAGGAGCCTGGGGCGCTACGGTTCATGGGGTTGCAGAGTCAGAGACGACTTAATGACTAACTGCTAAGTTAAGTTGTTCCAGTCGTGTCCGACTCTGTGCGACCCCATAAACGGTAGCCCACCAGGCTCCCCTGTCCCTGGAATTCTCCAGGCAAGAACACTGGAGTGGGTTGCCATTTCCTTCTCCAATGCATGAAAGTGAAAAGTGAAAGTGAAGTCACTTAGTCGTGTCCGACTCTTTGCGACCCCATGGATACAGCCTACCAGGCTCCTCCATCCATGGGCTTTTCCAGGCAAGAGTACTGGAGTGGGGTGCCATCGGCAGATACTTAATGCTGGAATGCATGAGTTTTTAAACTATATGGTGAAAGGCATGTGGTCTAGGATAGTGCTATTGTAACACTGTATGAATAATATCATATGCCAACGTTTGAATTGTTTTTCTTTCTGTATTTGCTATTGCTACTCATCCAAAGGCATTGTAGTGAGGGACAGTTTAGACTATGATACTAATACACATACCCAAGTATGATGTGGAACTGGAGGAGGAAAAAAAATCTATAGATGGCCATCATAATCTGTTAAAAGAGTTAAAATGCAACTGATTAGATGTTTACAATGTTTGTACCTGGTGATTTTGTTTAAAGAAACAAATGTTAGGGGCTATAAAACTGAGCCAGGTGTACAGGTAAGAACTGAACCTAGAGCTAGTTCTCTCTCAACTACCATTTAAGGAAAATTATGCAATGAAAATTAATGATTAAACAACAACAAAAATTAACCTGTTTTAGTCCTGCTGTAACAAAGTACCGTAGACCAGGTGACTTTGAAACAGCAGGACTTTGTTTCTCAAAGTTCTGAAGATTGCACGTTAAAGATCAAAGTGCCGGCTGATTTATTTCACTCTGTTTTCAAGGTCCACCTACATGAGCACGTGAATCAGGGTTTCAATCCTTTTTAAGGCAGGATAATATTCCATTGTGTAGAGGAACCACATGTTTTCATCTCTTCATCAGTCGATGGATATATATATATATATATATTTCTTGGCTATTGTGAGTAGTGCGGTTCCAGATTTGTGTGTACGAATATTTGTTTGAACCCCTGTTTTCAGTTTTGGGGGGTCTACACTTAGGAGTAGAGTTGCTGGGTCATGTGATAATTCTATGTTTAACCTTTCAAGGAACCAGCAAAGTGATTTCCATGGCGGCTACAGCACTTCACATTCCCACCAGCAGTGCACAAAGGTTCCAGTTTCTCCACACTAACACTTGTTATTTTCCTGGGTTTTGGGGGTTGTTTTTTTTTTTTTTTGGTGGGGGAGCAGGAGGCAACCTAGTGAATTTGATTTGCATCTACTTTAAAGCATCTGCTCTGTGTAGACTCTGTCCCAAGTATTATGGGGGTGGGGGGGAGGGGAGTGGTCCCCGGGGCCTAGAAGAATTTGTGGGGACTCTTGGAACAGTGGGAGCATATGTCTCTTGACCAGGCTAGGAGGGGCATCCAGGAAGACTTCCTGGAAGAAATGGGCTAGACAGAGCTTCAGTTGTGGCTCAGACAGTGAAGAATTCATCTGCAGAGCAGATGGACCAGGATTCGACCCCTGAGCTAGGAAGATCCCCGGGAGAAGGGCATGGCAACCCACTCCAGTATTCTTGCTTGGAGAATCGCATGGAGAGAGGAGCCTGGCGGGCTACAGTCCACGGGGTCTGCAGAGTCAGACGGGACGGAGCGACTAACACTTTCACAAGGGTCTTCGCTGTGGCCCATGGTCGGCTGCCTGTTTTTGCAAATAAAGTTTTTGTTTATTTTTGCACACACTAGGGTCTTGGTTCCTGCAAGCAGGCCTTCTCTGGCAGCAGCAAGCGGGGGCTACCCTTAAGTTATGGTGCCTGGGCCGCTCACTGCCGTGGCTTCTCCTGTGGCAGGGCACAGGCTCTAGGGGGCAAGGGCTTCAGTAGCTGCGGCTCCCAGGGTCCAGAGCACAGGCTCAGTAGTTACGCCTCATGGTCTTAGGTGACCCAGGGCGTGTGGAAACTTCCCATACCAGGGATCAAACCCAGGTCCCCTGCCCTGCCAGGTGCATTGTTAACCACTGGACCACCGGGGAAGCCTGCAAATAAAATTGTATTGGAACACAGCCACGCTCACTCATTTACATGTTGCCTATGCCTGCTTTTCACTATAACAGCAGAATTGGGTCATTTCGAGAGAATGTATGACTGAGAAAGGTAAAAATGTTTGTGTCAGGCTCTTTATAGAAAACCTTCGCCAACTCTTAAGCCAAGAAGGATCAGTGTGTACATCACTCCGACTCATGCGCTGGCATGATCAGGAAAGGTATTCTAGGCTTCCTGTCTGGTTGGGTTGTCCAGTACCTGAGAGGAGTGTGAGAGATGAGGCCAAGGAGTTGGGGTCGGGGGCGGGGGTGGGGCGCTGCTCTGGGGCCAGTTGTCTCCTCTGCTGGTTCCACCCGCTGCTTTTTCATCCTGCCCTGGGCTGGGAGGCTGGCCTTTAACACATCAATGGTTCCTTGTTGAGTCTGGCCCAGAGGGCAGAAAGAAAGTGACTAGGGAATTGGTCCTCTGGGGTCCCCCCTGCCAGGAGGCTGCGGGGGCTCTGTTTTCTGCTGAGGGCTCCACTGCCCTCCCCAGGACACACTGCCTGCCCCTTCCTCACCCCTGCTGCCTTGGGGTGTCCCCCCCAGCGCTGCTCATCCTGGAGGCTGGACCAGCCTGGCTGGCTTCCCAAACCTTGTCCCTTTGCCTCTTTTCCTCAGTCACCCAGGGTAAGCATCTATCTGGGCTGTGTCCTGGGGGATGCATGGACCTACCTGTCCCCAAAAGGATTTTCTCCTTTTTTTTAGTGGGTGAAAACAGAACAACTTATTTTTTTATGGACTGAATGTTTATGTCCCCTCAAAATTTGCACGTTGATCTCCTAACCCACAATGTGATGGGATTAGGAGGTGGGGCCTTTGGGAGGTGATTAAGTCATGAGGGTGGAGTTGTCATGAATGGGATTAGCACCCTTATAAAAGAAACCCCAGAGAGCTTGCTCACCCCTCTGCCATGTGTTGTTCAGTTGCTAGGTCATGTCTGACTCTTTGTGACCCCATGGACTGCAACACGCCAGGATTCCTTGTTGTTTACTGTCTCCCAGAGCCTGCTCAAACTCATGTCCATTGAATCAGTGATGCCATCCAACCGTCTCATCCTCTGTCGTCCCCTTTTTCTCCTGCCTTCAATCTTTCCCAGGATCAGGGTCTTTTCAAATGAGTCGGCTCATTGCATCAGGTGGCCAAAGTATTGGAGCTTCAGCTTCAGCATCAGTCCTTCCTTTGTGTATTCAGGGTTGATTTCCTTGAGGATGGACTGGTTGGATCTCCTTGCTGTCCTAGGCACTCTCAAGAGCCTTCTCCAACACCACAGTTCAAAAGCATCAATTCTTCAGCTCTCAGCCTTCTTTATGGTCCAACTCTCACACCTGTACATGACTACCGGAAAAACCATAGCTTTCACTGTCTGGACCTTTGTTTGCAAAGTGATGTCTCTGCTTTTTAATGCTGTCTAGGTTTGTCATAGCTTTTCTTCCAAGGAGCAAGCGTCTTTCGATTTCCCAGCTGCAGTCATTGTTCTCAGCGCTTTGGGAGCCCAAGAAGATAAAATCTGTCACTGTGAGGATACCATTTATATTGTGTCAGTGTATATATCAGTATATGTTGTCTGCAGCTGGGAATCAGGCTTGTGCCAGAACCTGACCACGCTGGGACTTTGAGCCCAGGCTACTAGCCTTCAGAACTGCGAGCAGTAAAAATCTTTGTTTAGGGACTTCCCTGGTGCTCCAGTGGTTAAGATCCACACTGCTAGTGCTGGGGGCCGGGGTTTAATCCCTGCAGGGAACTAGATCCTGTGTGCTGCAGCTAAGAGCCCGCATGCCGCATTCAACTCAAGATCCTGCATGCTGCAACTAAAGATCCCAGATGCTGCGGCTAAGACCTGGCTCGGACAAATAAATGGAAAAAAAAAAATTTTTTTTTTAAATCTACTGTTTACAAGCCACCAAGACTATGGTATTCTGCTAACAGCAGCCTGTGCTGATGGAGACAGTCTGTATTATCTCCCAGTTTACAGGTCAGGAGCCCAGCATGGTACAGTTGGTCCTCTACGCAGGGTCCCACAAAGCTGCAGTCAAGGTGTGAAAAAGCAGAGCCATCACTTTGCCAGCAAAGGTCCGGCGGGGGAGCCTCACCTGAGACTTGGGGTCCTCCTCCCGGGGTGCGGGCGGAATCAGTTCCTTGTGGGTGCAGGACTGGGCCCCCCAGCTCCTTGTAGACTGTCTGTTCCTCCTCCTTCCACCCTTGCCGCAGGCTTCCTCAAGGCTCTGGTACTGTAGTTCTCTGCTGCTTCCAATTTCTGCCTGCTAGACCTTCTTCTCTAAAAGAGTTGTCCTTCAAACACTTAGTTTAATTTTGGATTGTGCAACATTGTTTTTGTAAAATTGTGGTAAAGTATACATAACAGAAATTAGCCCCCTTTTTATGCTTTGATTTTTAAAATTTGAAGTGTAGTTGATTTACAGTGTTGTGTTAGTTTTAGGTATACAGAAAAGTGACTCAAATATATACAAATATATATATATATATGTAGACACACACACACATATACGTGTGTGTGCTAACTCTTTAGTCATGTCCAACTCTTTGCGGCCCTCTGGGCCATAGTCCACCAGTCTCCTCTGTCCATATGTGTGTATATATATATTCCCTTTCATATTCTTTTCCCTTATAGGCTATTAGGTTAGTAAAGAATATTGGGTATAGCCCTTTATAAGTGTACAGCTCAGTGGCATTAAGTAACTCTTTGCGGCCCTCTGGGCCATAGTCCACCAGTCTCCTCTGTCCATATGTGTGTATATATATATTCCCTTTCATATTCTTTTCCCTTATAGGCTATTAGGTTAGTAAAGAATATTGGGTATAGCCCTTTATAAGTGTACAGCTCAGTGGCATTAAGTACGTTTACACTATTGTGCGACCATCACCACTGTTCACCTCCAGAAATTTTCATTTCCCCCAACTGACCCTCTGCCTTTATTACACACTAACTCCCCATTCTCTCCTCCCCCAGCCCTTGGAACTACCATTCTACATTCTGTCTATGAATCTGTCTGTCCTTGGGACCTCCGGTAAGTGGAATCATACAGCATTTGTCCTTTTGTGCCTGGCTTATTTCACACACAGTCATATTCTCAAGGTACGTCCATGTCACGTGGGTCAGAATTTCATTTCTTTTATGGTTAATATTGTGTCGTACAGATGNAATCTGTCTGTCCTTGGGACCTCCGGTAAGTGGAATCATACTGCATTTGTCCTTTTGTGCCTGGCTTATTTCACACACAGTCATATTCTCAAGGTACGTCCATGTCACGTGGGTCAGAATTTCATTTCTTTTATGGTTAATATTGTGTCGTACAGATGTACCATATTTTGTTTATCCATTTATCCATTGATGACACCTGGGTTGCTTCTACTATCCAACTTAGTTAAAATTTCTTTTTTATTAAGAAAACTGTGGTTAAAAAAAAACAAAGATTTAACCATTGGGCCCTCACCTGATTAGGCCAGGCCCACCCCCTTTAGATGGACTCAGAAATCAAATGATTTGGAACCTTAACTGCATCTGCAAAAATCCCTTCACTTTGGCCCTATAATGTAACCTAATGAAGGGAGCCATGTCCCAACTATTCACTGGTCCCACCCATAAGTAAAGTGTTACACCAGATAGGAATCTTAGGAACCTGAGTCCCTCCTATCATGAGCCCCACCGCCTGCCATTGCCCGTGGGCGGTTAGAAAGGATTGCTCTGGAGGCTGGGGGGTGGAATTGGGAGTGGGGAGTTTCTCATCAGAAACACAGTGCCCCATCCTTCCCAATAAAGACCACGTGCATTGAGATAATGATAGTCCTTTGTCCTCTGGGCTGTGAGTGTCAATGCCCTGGATGACAAGACCCTGCAGGCAGGAGTGGAGGGACCGCATTCACGTTGCAAGTCCCCTGTCCCCGTGCACAGAGGAAGCATCTGCTCACTTTTGAGACCTTTTGGAAGTGACCGGCCATTCGTTTTTGTCCCTATCGGGGGGGGGGGTCCAAGGGGACCCCTTGGACAGGTTTTCAAAGGACTGACTGGCTGATGGCCAGACCTCTTACCAAGGTTATTGATTTGTTGTGATGAAGGACCTTTTGCAGACAATCAGAGGGCTGAGTCCGCATGACTCATGGTGTCCCGGGCACCTGGAGGCTGTGTACCAAAGGTGGTGACCATCAGGGGAGGCTGCGTGTGTGCATGCATGTGGCTCCCGGACACACCTGGTTGAGTCAGCAGGGACACCGTTGGGCAGCGGGGACACCGGCAGGTTGGAGGGGGCCGGCCTAAGGGGTTCCACAGGGAGCATCAGCTCCTTCAGGGATTCCTGTTTCACGTTTGGGTCCAGTTTGGGGTCCTTGGGCACGTCACTGAGGCTGTTTCCACGCGGGGCTTGGGGTGGGACAGGGGTGGATCTTGAGTCCATGGCTATAAAGCGCGTGGTGCAGGGAGAGCACTCACCTACAGTGGCCAGCATCATCAGTGACAGCTCCTCGAGGGCAGGGAGGTGGCCCTGTGAGCGCAGATCCGTTCACCACCACCCTTCCACGGCCTGTAAGACGAAGCCTTATCCTTCCGCTGGGAAGTCCCGCCAGAGTTAGCACCATTGGAGCAGGATTCCCTGGGTCATGGAGCTGGTGGGCTCCGATCCAGGCGTGGAAGGTTCTGCTGAAGCCTAAGTCATTGCTGCCCCTTAGTGAATACACCAGGTGCTCAATAAATACCTGCCCAATTTTTTCCAAAGGAGGATAAAACTTGCACGCAGCTTAGGGCTCTAACCTGAAGGGTACGCTCAGTGGATTGCACTGACGTGACCATCACCCAGATCGGAACGTGGGAACAACCAGTGTTCCCAAGGCTCCGTCTGCCAATGAGGGAAATCGTGCTTCCGACCTCTATCCCAGGAGATGAGTTTTGCCAGCTGTTGATGTCACTGATGGAATTCACTGTGGAATCACCATTATGCCTACCCTCTTTCTTGTCTGGTCCCTTTGCTCACTTTGGTGCTCAGTGGACCCCACCTTCTGCATGTAGCAAAACTCCTCCACCTCAGCCTACCCTGCCATCGGGGTATTGTTTTTCAGTCGCTAAGTTGTGTCCCACTCTTTGCAACCCCTGGACTGCAGCACTCCAGCTCCTCTATCCTCCACTGTCTCTGAGTCTGCTCAAATTCATGTTCACTGGGTCTGTGATGCTAAACCATTTCATCGTCTGCAGCCCCTTGATCCTTTTCCCTTCAACCTTTCCCAGCATTAGGGTTTTTCCAATGAGTCAGAGCTTCGCATCAGGTCGCCAAAGTACTGGAGCTTCAGCTTCAGCACCAGTCTTTCCAGTGAACATTCAGGGTTGATTTCCTTAAGGACTGACTGGTTGATCTCCTTGCATTAAATGAATATACTATAGCTCATTCATTGATGACATTTGGGTTCTTTCTTCCCTTCCTTCCTTCCTCTCTTTCTTTCTTCCTCCGTCTCTCTCTCCCTCCCTTCCTTCCTTCTTCACTGTGAATACTGCGACTATATTTCTTTAGTGCAAACATACAGATCTGTTTCTTTAGGGGAGCAGGGTTACAGGACTGTAACTTTAGGAGATACTGACAAACACTTTTCCGAAGTGGCTGGACCAATTTATTGCTCGTGAAAGCAGAACAACCACCCCGAAGGGAGAGTGCAGCTACTTAAGGAGAATGGCCTGCAGAGTCTGCAAAAAGAAAATCCTGAACATGAACCATGGACAAGATCTGAGAGTATCCCCTAGACTGGCTGATGGGGGGCATGTAGCAGATAAGTGAATAATGGTCGAGTTGAATTTTGTGAAATGAGACATCCCCACCACATCTGAGCTGGAGAACATTTATTATACCCACTCAGGTCCTGCTGGCCTTCCCTGGTGGCTCAGACAGCAAAGAATCTGCCTGCAAGGCAGGAGACTCAGGCTTGANCTTTGCGACCCCATGGACTGTAGCCTACTAGGCTCTTCTGTCCATGGGATTTTCCAGGCAATAGTCCTGGAGTGGATTGCCATTTCCTTCTCCAGGGGATCTTCCCAACCCAGGGATCGAACCCGGGTCTCCTGCATTGTAGACAGACGCTTTACCATCTGAGCCAAAATGGGTTTAATCTCCTGATAACTGCTAGATACGTGGTCTGGAGTCCCTCCCCACACTCCACCAGATACTGACATGTTGTCGAGGAGGCTTTTTCCTGCCTTCGTAGTGCTAACGTGTAAGGAGGCCACCTTGATCTTTGTGAGAAAAGCTCAGGGCTGGAATATGACCTCTGGGAGGGACTTCCTGGTGGTCCAGTGACTAAGAGTCCACGTTCCCAGTGCAGGAGGCCTGGATTCAATCCCTGGTCAAGGAACTAGATCCTGCATGCCCCAACTATAGATCCCGTGTGCTGCAACTAAGACCCAACACAGCCAAGTAAATATTTTTTTAAAAAACGAAAGTTATTTGTTTATTTTTATGAAAAAGAAAAAAAAATTGCCTTCAGGGGGTCTGAGGCACATTTCCTTTTTCATTAATTTTCTGCCTGGTCAAGAGGTCTAAGTGTTTCCAAATGATTGGGTTGTCAGATTTAACATCACAGAAGTGTAACGTCACAAATTTAACCTCATCAGATAAAACATGAGGTACCCAGTTAATGGAGATTCAAACAGCATATTTTTAGCATAAATATATACCAAATTTCACGTGAAATGGGACATACGTCCTCCATTTAACATTTTTTTTTAGGTTTTAAAATTTTCATTTTCACCCTCTGAAGTAAGAAAAAAATAAAACTTTTCTTTTCCTCTGTCCTAAAATTTTTTTTCTTCTGATTTTAAAAGATATCAAAGGACTTCCCTGGCAGTCCCAGTGGTTAGGACTTATCCTTCCAATGCAGGGGGTGTGGGTTTGATCCCTGGTCGGGAAGCTAAGATCCCACATCCCCTGAGGCCAAAAAACTGAACCATAAAGCAGAAGCAGTGTTGTGACAAATTCAATAAAGACTTAAAAAAAAAAATGGCCCACGTTAAAAAAAAAGAAAAAAAAAAAGAAACTACAATACAACATTTCTGTGAACTCCTAAAAGTGCCGGGGATCTGGACTTCCTGTCCGTGATATATCAGCTGGCCCCGGAGAAGGTGGCCTTCACTTAAGTCTGAGTTCCCTGGGTGGACAGTGACCGCAGAGATTCCCTTAAGTGACACCGTCCGGCATCTCCCAGGCCTCAGGCCAGTTCTGGGAAAAATCAGGGGGACTAGTGGCGCTGGTTCAGGCTGCTCTGCCCCTCACAGAGATGCTTCCGGTCCCGAGGGGCTCTGTTTGAATACAAGGAAGCGTGAATCAGACCTCGGCGCCCTGGGAGGCAGGCCCAGTGAGGTGTCTTTCCAAGGGGCTACCCTGAACGCTCACCCCTTTGCTTACTGGCCTTCCGGCAGCCTGGGGTTTGAGGACAAATTTAGATCATTGATCATCTGACCGAAGTGGACCTTCAACAATTTTCCCAGGGTTTTAACGAGTTGTCGCCAGACCTTTCTCGAGGTACCGCTAGAGGATCAGAGCCACCTGGCTTGGGCCCCAGCTGGGTTTTATTGAGATGAGCCAGGTGGATCAGATATTTGGGGCCCCGAATAACCAGAACCGCCTTTGATTTCTGTCTGGCTATGCTGTCTATGATTTTTGCATGATTTCTGCCTGATTGTGAGGAGGTTCAAGAGGGAGGGGACATGTGTATACCTATGGTTGGTTCATGTTGAAGTATAGCAAAAACAGCACAATATTGTACAGCAAGTATCCTCCAATTAAAAAAAAATAAATTTTTTAACAAAGGAAACAAGCTGTAACAAAATCCAGTCACCAGATTGAGAAAATAAAAGGCAGGATACCCAATTAAACTGGGATTTCAGATAAACAACCATTTCCCCTCCCTCCACCTCGTCACCACACGGCATGTGGGATCTTGGTTCCCT
>SJYX01018769.1:89893-127427 GCA_006410675.1 Oreotragus oreotragus | reverse complement strand
TCCACAGGGTTGAAAAGAGTCAGGCATGGCAGTGAGAGAGCGTCCATGCAGGCACGCACCCACTTTGCTTGGTTACTTGCTGTCAGCAGCCGTGCTGGATACAGATGTCAGGCTCCACTGAATGCTGGGAAGCAGGACCACTGGTGTGTGCCCCCTTACAGAAGTGGGAACTGAGGCCCTTGAGGTCAGGGAACTCGCCCAGGGGCTCCGCATGAGCAGCTGGGATTGCCTGTGGGAACTCAAGCCCAGCAGGTCCTTCCAGGGAAATACCATTTGCAGGCCAAGGGTGCTCAAGTCACCCCCAGGGGGTGAAAGTCACCTCCAGGGCCCAGGAAAGCCATCGCGGGACATTGTAGCTGGGAGAGCCAAGGGCTTCTCCTCCGACAGGCCCTGGCAGGCCCAGCATACAGGGACTGATGGAGGATCGGAAAAAGGCCGGAATTCCCACAATCAGGAGATGCTTTGGCTAAGAGCTGGGTTCCTGGAACCAGGTAGCTGGCTTTGTTGGGCTAAGGGGAGGGCTTCACCCCTCTGAGCCTCAGTTTCCCCTCTGAACCTCCCCCTCCCCCTGACGGTCGGCATTAGCAGAAGGTGGTGCTATACGTGGGCTGGTGCGGCACTGAACCCAATCCCTGGAGAGTTCACCATACCCCAGGGCATCTCGACCGAGCCTTGAACCCCTCCCCCACCCCAGGGGTCTGGACATCTAGTTATCTGTTTGAGAAACGAGAATTGCGGAGAGGACACCGGCTCATTCTGAAATGTTTAAATAGGACCAAAGTCAGTCCACCCTGCTGAGAACTGGGGGCTGGGGGGCAAGCACACACAGCGTGCTCTGGGTGGGAGATTTAGGATAATCCGTTGATCGATGGATTGATCGATGGATAATTCTTTCAAGAAAACAAGGTATCAGATCGAGTCATCTTGTTCGTGCAAGAGAGAGTGGTTCCCTGCTCAGGCAGAGCTGAGCAGCGTCCCATGCAAAGGGGAGTTAAAGGCAGAGAGAAAGAGGCAGAGAGGGGACTGCAGAGAGATGGGGAGAGGCAGAGAAAGCGAGAGGGGGGCCGAGACTGGTTGGTAGAATTCAGCGTTTGAGCTACTTTGAATTGAAGCCCCTGATGGGATTCAGACCTTCACCTGACAGATGCAGAAAGAAGCTGAGAGCTGGAGGGAGTACCCTCCATTCATCATCACCCCCACCCATGGACGCAGCTCTGGCGGAGCCCCCGACTGGCCTGCCACAGCCCCCAGCCTCACGGATGTCCTCTGTCCCCACTCCTGCATCCCCCTGGCCCACAAGTCCAGTTAAAAATAGCTAGTGGAGGACCACGGTGACTTCTGAAAGGGGCCTCAGCCCAGGCAGCCACGATGTGCAGGCCACAGCCAGTGACGGCATTCATTGCGGCAGCACTCAGGGTACAAAGGCGCCTTCAGGGGAACCGGCACGTCTGGATCGGGTTTCTGGAGAGCAAACGGTTCTTTCATTTCCCTGAGCCCCGGCAGGGATCTGCCCTAACGGCAGAAGAAAACATCCCCTGGAAGGGAACAGGATCTCTTCGGGGGTGTGGGGGGAGCCCCAGGGCTCTACTGAATGCTGGCACAGAGAGAAACCCCTGGGGCACCCCAAGGCAGCCCCCTCCCCCCATTTAGAGTAAGTCGGGAAGACTTCCTTTGCCAGTGTTATGAAAGCGGCTCTGTAGCACGGGCATTCTTTCTTTCCTAAATGCTTGGGGAAATTTACCAGTGACGTTGTTCAGACCTGGCTTTCTACGCGGGAAAGTTCTCCGCCAGCCCATCGGTTTCTTCCATAGATACAGGGCTATCCTGGCGATCTCTGTCTTCTTTTTAAGAATATTTGTTTATTTGGCTGAGTGAGATCTTAGTGGCAACACCCCGGATCTTTAGTTGCCACGTGTGAACTCTTAGCTGCGGCATGTGCTATCTAGTTCCCAGACCAGGGATCGAACCCAGGGCCCCCTGCATTAGGAGTGTGGAGTCTTAGCCACCGGACCACCAGGGTGGTCCCCTGGTGATCTGTTTCTTCTTGAGTAAGTTTGGGGAATTTGAGTCTTTCAAGGAATTTGTCCGTGTCATCTGAACCATTGAATTGACTGGAATCAAGTTGTTTTTGGACGGAGGAGCCTGGTGGGCTGCAGTCCATGGGGTCGCTGAGGGTCGGACACGACTGAGCGACTTCANGAATTTGAGTCTTTCAAGGAATTTGTCCGTGTCATCTGAACCATTGAATTGACTGGAATCAAGTTGTTTTTGGACGGAGGAGCCTGGTGGGCTGCAGTCCATGGGGTCGCTGAGGGTCGGACACGACTGAGCGACTTCACTTTCACTTTTCACTTTCAGGCATTGGAGAAGGAAATGGCAACCCACTCCAGTGTTCTTGCCTGGAGAATCCCAGGGACGGGGGGAAGGCTGGTGGGCTGCCGTCTATGGGGCCGCACAGAGTCGGACACGACTGAAGCGACTTAGCAGCAGCAAGTTGTTTATAGAATGCCCTGGTGAACCTTTTGATATGTGTTAGGACTTGTCCCCAGGGTCCCCTCTCTCCTTCCTGACATTGATCATTTGTGTTTTCTTTTATTTTTCTGATCCGTGTGGCTCAGCCCAGGATGAGAAGCCCCACACCTTGGTGTTGACTTTGTTCCAAAACTCGGGCAGTAGTGGGCTTTGTTGTTCTCGCTGTTCTGATGGCAGTGACATCAGAGGTCCTTTTGGAAAGATCACCCCGCCTATGTACGGGGTGCGAACAACCTGCCTCTGTAAAGGTGATGGTCATCCATCTTCCGGCTGCACCCTTCAAGCTCCCTAACTTTAACTTTTAAGCATAGAACAGAAAGAACTTTGGGCCCTGTGAAGTCCAAAGTCCCTGGCTCAAATCTGTTCCTTTTTGTCAGGACTGGGCTAGGGTAAGGCAAGTGAGGCCTCCAAGTGTAAAACTGAAAGAGGTGTCCATCAGCAGGCTTGTGGAAGGCAAGGTTGGAAAAAGCTCACGGAGACAACCTCGCCACGGAGTCTTGGGTTACCATGACAACAGGGGATGCTAATCCCCGCTTGCTACACCTGTGAAGAGGGGGAGGAGATGGAATCAGAACTGACGCACGGATTGAATACATAATGATATATGGACGCCACTCCCAGGGAAGTAAACATCCTGAAAATAATGATGGCGTGTGCATGCTCAGCTGTGTCCCAGTCTTTGTGACCCCATGGACTGTGACCCTCCAGGCTCCTCTGTCCAAGGGATTCTCCAGGCAAGGAATACAGGAATGGGTTGCCATTTCCTCCTCTAGGGGACCTTCCCAACTCAGGGATCAAACCCGTGTCTCCTACATTGGCAGGCAGATTTTTGCCACTGAGCCACCTTGGAAGAATCCATAATAGTCATTCAGCTTCCTTAGCGCCTCTGTGCTAAGTACTTAGAGCTTACAACAGTGTAGGAACCATTATTTGCTCCATTTTAGAGGTGAGAATACTGAGATCCAGAGCTGGTGGCAGAGACAGGATTCGAACTCCGGCTGTTAGCACCGCAGCCCGTGTGCGCTTTGGTCC
This sequence comes from Oreotragus oreotragus, assembly GCA_006410675.1. Taxonomy (NCBI): domain Eukaryota; kingdom Metazoa; phylum Chordata; class Mammalia; order Artiodactyla; family Bovidae; genus Oreotragus; species Oreotragus oreotragus. The sequence goes on along the minus strand of SJYX01018769.1, from coordinate 123,863 downwards.
TCACTGCCAACCGAAGTCACAGCTCCACCCGAGTTCCTCTCTGCTCGGGTTTGCATATTCAGCTGGAGAAAAGTGATTTAAAACAGGAACACCCACAGTGGCCCTGACTCTGCCTAAGTTCTGGAAGCGGGGCAGCCTCAGGACTCTGAACTTGGCTGGCGTTTTCCTCTAGCCCCAGGGGCCCAGGGACCAGGATTTGGCCTGTCTTAGGCCCCAAACCACCTGCTCGGCCCAGCGTCCAGCCGGCCTATGTGCGAGTGAGGCAGAGAGGGGACCCTCCGCCGTCCTTATATACCGGGGTTATTTTTAACCCGGCCTTCCAGAACATTACGGAGCTTCCTCTCTCCGACTCTCAGGAAGCCCTACTTGGCTGTGTTTCCTGCTAACACGCGGCCCTGAGATTGCTGAGAACAACAGGCCCAAGACTGCTCGGCTCCGGGGGAAAAAGAAAAAAAAACCTGGCCCCCTTTCAAAGCCCTGACAAAACCCTTTAAGAGCCCAGCACTGCCGCCAGCCAGAGCATGGCCCCCACAGAGCTGACAAATTGGTCCAGACTGTGTCCAGGGCCCCCGGGCAGGGGGCCCCAACTCCATCATCCCTTCCCAAGGTGGGTAGAAAAACCTGTGCCCTCCACCCCACCCCCACCACGCCCCTTGGAGAGACAAATACTTGCCTTGGTGGATTTTTTTATGCTTCTGTTTTTTTTTTTTTATTACCTGTGTATTTTTACTGAGGGGAAATTCACGTAACATAAAATGAGTCATTTTCAAGTGGAAAAGTTGGTGGCATCGAGTCCGTTCACCGTGTTGTGCAACCCTCTCCTCTGTCGCGTCCCAAACATTTTCACCACACCAGATTGAGATCCGGTCCCCATCAGCAGTCCCCGTTCCTCCTCCCCCAGCCGCTGGCAGCCACTGATCTGCTTTCTGTCTCTATGGCTTGGCCTGTCGAGGACGTTTCTTAGAGATGGACTCCTGCGCTGTGTGGTTTCTAGTATCTGTCTTCGCTCCCATAGCATCGCGTTCTCGAGGTCCATCCACATTGCAGGATGAAAGCGCTTCACGCCTTTTTATGACTGAGTATGGTTCCACTGTGTGGATGCCCCCGTGTTTTGTGTTATCCACTGTGGCTTTCTGTTTGTTTTGGCGGCAGCACTCAAGATTTTAGCTCCCCGACCAGGGACTGAATCCATGCTCCCTGCGGGGGCAGCACGGAGTCTTGACTACTGGACTGCCAGACAAGTCCCTGCTGGTTGACGGATGGATGTTGCGTTCCAACATACTTTGAAGGCTTAGGTTTGGAAGAGATTATTTTTGTCAACGCTGTGTCATTTTTTTCTTGGAAGTGTGGCTGTTTGAGAGCAGAGCGAGTCATCCGTGGTGTCTGCGATTTGGCAGCAGGTGCAGAGGAAAAGTGCTTGGTGACAGAGGCATCTCAGCACTTCCGTTCTGGTTTGACCTGCTCTTCCCGTGGCCTTCTGTGCGCAGTGATGGTTTCTCACGGGGAGGCAGTGAGCTGTAGGGGGCAGCTAGGATCTGGTTCAACCCAGCCCCCTTCACTTAACAACCGTGGGATGCTGGACAAAGCCCTTTGGTTCTCTTAAAGCCTAAAACCCTTATTCGTTGACGTCAGCCCCCAGTATCCAGAGATCTTTGTGCTGGGAGGGCCCTCTCCTTTGCAGATGAAGAAACCGAGATTTAAAGAGGGCGTATGACTTGCCCAGGGTCTCAGGGGCACAAGAAGCTCAGAGGTGGGGCTCCCCTGGTGGTCTGGTGGTTAAGACTCTATGCTTCCACGTCAGGGGGTGCAGGTTCGATCCCTGGTCGGGGAACTAAGATCCCACCTGCCATGTGGTGCAGCCAAAGGGAAAAAAAAGAGGAAACAAAACAAAAAAATGCCAGGGATGCAGCCCCAGCTTGATCTTGGGTGGGCCCCTCTCCTGGTTGGGGGCTGGCATCCTTGAGAGCAGCCCTTCTCCTGACCCTCCTGGGGTCCTTGCTTTGGCCCCTCAGAGAAGCCACTGCCTCCTTTTCCAGTTTTTCTTGTCAATACCTCCTGGGGTCACCCTTCCATCTGTGGCTTTGTCTCCGATAAGATCTTGTCACCATATCTAAAGACATTTGCCTGAGTCAGTGGTTCTTACCTGAGGGAGATTCTGCGCTCCAGGGGATGTCTGGCAATGTCTGGGGACATTTTTGGTTGTCACAACTGGGGATACAGGGTGCTATTCGCTTTGAGTGGGTAGAGACCAGAAATGCTGCTCAACACTCTACAGGGCCCAGGATGTCCCCTACCACAGGGCTGATGGACCCCAAATGTCAGTAGCGCTGACCTGAGAGAGACCCTGCCTCAACATGCAAGAGACCCTGTTTGCTGTCTGTCTGTCTACCATCAATCAGTCTATCATCCGTCAATTGATCTAGTTATCATCTTTCAATCATCAATCAATCATCTATCAATTATGCATCTACCATCCATCTAATTGTCTGGCATCTATCTGTCGGTCATCTGTCTGTATCTGTCTACCATATTTATTCCTGTTGGCTCAGATGGTAAAGAATCTGCCTGCAATGCAGGAGACCCAGGTTCAGTCCCTGGGAAGGAAAGATCCCCTGGAGAAGGGAGTGGCAACCCCCTCTAGCATTCTTGCCTGGGAAATCCCATGTGCATGGGGTCAAAAAGAGTTGGAATGAACGACTATTACTTTTACCATATCTATAATCTATCAATTATCTATCTTCCATCTATCTATCTACTTAACCTATCACAGATAACAATCCAGTCTCAAATATCAGCAGTGCCAAGAAATCCCAACCCAGCGATGACTCATGTGTCTGTATCAGAAAGGGCCAGAGTACTCTGTGGGCTTGCTTCTTCCCACCTCCCAAGACTTGCAATCCTCTTACAGCCCTGTGAGGTGGGATCCTTTATCCCCAGGTGAGGAAACTGGGACCCAGGGAGGGGAGGAGCCTTGCGTGTGAAGCGGAGCTCAGGCTGCACTCTGAGGGCAGTAGGGAGCCGTGAGAGGTGTTAGAGCAAGGGAGGAAACCAGTTGAGTCTGTGTTGGGGAGATGGCTTTGGGGCTCGGATGTGGTCTTGATGAGGCAGGGAACCTTGAGGGGACCCCTTTGGGAGAGCTGAAGGACTCCAAGAAGGAGGGGAGACCCCAGTAGGGTTCAGGAGAGGCACTGGAGAGAGAAAGAGAAGAGCAGGGCTGTTTGTGTGACACCAGCTGCAGCTCGGGCTGCAGAAGGGAGGGGGCCAGCCTCATCGGGCTCCTTCTGGGGGTCCAGGCATGGACTGCCATGTCTGTCCCTGGGGAGGGGAGGGCCCCTGGAGAGCAGAAAGGCAGCCCAGCTTGTCACCAAATAAGCCTTCATCAGTGTTTATCCAGGCCAGGTACGGTTCAGTGGGGACACAGACTTCTGGTGAGGAACTGGCATGGGGGGGCTCCAGTCTGAGGGGGACATTTGGACACAGACACCCCCAATTCTGTAGAATTAGGGCAGGGCTGTGGGAAGGACCCAGTGCTGGGGGCACCCAGAGTGGGAGCAGGGTCTCTGCCTGGGGCTGGGGAGCACCGCCTAGGGAAATGGTGTGTAGGTTCAGGCAAACAGGCAGAGCAGTGTTCCAGGTAGAGGGCATGGGTCTGGAGGTGAGACTTCAGCAAACTTGGGAAACAGGAGGAATTCAGTGTGTCAGAAGGAAATCTAAGGACGTAATCCTAGATTAGAAAAGATCATAACGTGAGTGCCTCTTCCCCGGTGGCTCATTGGTAAAGAAACGGCCTGCAGGGCTGAAGATGTGGGTCAGGCCTCTGGGTCAGGAAGGTCTCTTGGAGGAGGAAATGGTAACCCATTCCAGCATTCTTGCCTGGGAAATCCCATAGAAGCGCCTGGTGGGCTACTGTCCATGGGGTCACAATGAGTTGGACACAACTCAGTGACTCAGCAATGACACTGAGAGTTGGAGGTGGTGTGATGGTGTCATGGGGACCAGATCCTCTCTCTTGTCACCTCCCATCCCTGCCCCAGCATCTTACAAGGTGGCAGCAGCTGTGGTTGGGAACCTCATCCCAGTAGGAACAGGGGCCCTCAGCTCAGGGCAAGTTTAAAAGTTGCATCTAAATTTATACCTGAAGCAGCTTCCAAGCCTGCAGCTATTTCTCATCACCCTATTTTGGGTCTGGTGCCCTGGACACCTAACCCTTTGTAGCTAGCACCACCAGCTAGGTCTCAGCACTGAACTTAACCCTCTGACCTCGCATGGCCCCGGGTGGAGCCCCTTGTCGTAGCTACGGGTTCCTGAAGTCACTCAGCAAACCCTCAGCCTCTGGGCTGCGTGAGGCTGGGGGATATAACCCCCTGCAGGCCATGCCCGAGGAGCCTGGGGTCTGGGGAGAAAGAGCAAGACACAGACACCCCAGCCTGTGCAGTCAGGGCTGGACTGGAGGGCAGGGCGGGAGACAGCAGGCTCCGTAATGGGATCTGACACATGGAGTGGAGATGCAGGGACAGAGAGGGGATGCCCTGGTAGGGGAACCGCGTGCGCGAAGACCTGGAGAGCTGAGGCAGCCTGGGCCAGCCAAGAGGGGTGGAGATGCCCGGGGCCAGGTCAGCGGTGCCTGAAGACTGGAAGCCTGGAAGCCTGGGCTTGACCTGAAGGCGAGCAGATTTCTCTCTTTCTTTTCAGCTTTTGTTTTATTTCTGTATTTATTTTTGGCTACGCCGGGTCTTCGACGCTCGGGGTGGGCTTTCTCTTCTGGGCCAGCCAAGAGGGGTGGAGATGCCCGGGGCCAGGTCAGCGGTGCCTGAAGACTGGAAGCCTGGAAGCCTGGGCTTGACCTGAAGGCGAGCAGATTTCTCTCTTTCTTTTCAGCTTTTGTTTTATTTCTGTATTTATTTTTGGCTACGCCGGGTCTTCGACGCTCGGGGTGGGCTTTCTCTAATTGCAGCGAGCGAGGGCTACTCGCTAGCTGCGGTGTGCGGGTGGCTGCTCCGGTGTTGGAGCTCGGACTCGAGGGCGCAGGGGCTGCAGCAGCCGCGGCACGTGGGCTCCCTCGCCGCGGCTCCCGGGCTCCAGGCTCTGGCCCAGTAGCTGTGGCCCAGGGGCTTAGTTGCTCCACGGCACGTGGGCTCTTCCTGGAGCAGGGATTGAATCTGTGTCTCCTGCACTGGGAGGCAGATTCTTTACTACTGAGCCACCAGGGAAGCCCAGGAGGGTTTCTTTAAAAAAAAAAACAAACACGTTATTTGTATTGGGATATAGCCGATTAACGGGGGCTTTCCAGGCAGCTCTAGTGGTTAAGAATCCTACTGCTAATACAGAAGACGCAAGAGACTCAGGTTCAATCCGGGTCGGGAAGATCCCCTGGAGAAAGAAATGGCAACCCACTCCACTATTCTTACCTGGAAAATTCCNCGATTAACGGGGGCTTTCCAGGCAGCTCTAGTGGTTAAGAATCCTACTGCTAATACAGAAGACGCAAGAGACTCAGGTTCAATCCGGGTCGGGAAGATCCCCTGGAGAAAGAAATGGCAACCCACTCCACTATTCTTACCTGGAAAATTCCACGGAGAGAGGAGCCTGGCGGGCTACAGGCCCTGGGGTCGCAAAGAGTCAGACACGGCTGCTCGGGGCGTGGCAGCATAGCCGAAGAGCCGCGCTGCGACTGTTTCAGGCGAACGGTGAAGGGACTCAGCCACAGAGACCTGTATCCATTCTGCCCGAGGGGCTTGCTTGACAGCTGGCTTCCATCCTACTTAGGAGGGTCCATGGCAGGGGGCTGTGGGGGCACAGCTGAGCTGGAGGAATCTTGCTGCCTTCGCCTAGAAGAGCTGCAAGCATCTTCTGGTTTCTCATTTCCATGACCCTCCAACCGTGCTTGTCTCCATGTGGAGCGTTTTACTCCATGATGGAAGCTGGCAGCAGCCCCCACTGCCTCCCACAATTCATCTCCACACCCACTCATTCATCCCTTTATTCACTTACTCAGTCATCTCAGGCATCCCTTCGCTGTCCCTGGGGAGCCTGGCACTCAGCCTGCTTTGGTTCTCCATGACCCCTGGCTCATCTACCAGAGCAGATGGGTTCCTCACCCAGTTTTGCCTCAGGAACAAATTCCCCTTTGATTTCCACTGGCCACCGCCATCTGGGATTCACACGCTGCTAATCCCAGTGCCAACCAACCCATATAGGGTGGTCCAGTAGTCCGCGGACAGAGAAGCTTGGTGGGCTACAGTCCATGGGGTCGCAGAGCCGGACGCGACTGAGCAACTAAGCCCAGCACAAGGGGGCTATAAACTATAGCCTGGGGTGGGGGACAGTCCTGCCTGCTGCTTGCGTTTGTAAAGCCTGGGAGCTGAGAATATTTGTTATCTTTTCTTTTTTAAACTGTGGTAAAATATGCGTAAGCTGAAAGTGTTAGTCTCTCAGTCGTGTCCAACTCTTTGTGACTCCATGGACTGTAGCCCGCCAGGCTCCTCTGTCCATGGGATTCTCCAGGTAAGAATACTGGAGTGGGNTATCTTTTCTTTTTTAAACTGTGGTAAAATATGCGTAAGCTGAAAGTGTTAGTCTCTCAGTCGTGTCCAACTCTTTGTGACTCCATGGACTGTAGCCCGCCAGGCTCCTCTGTCCATGGGATTCTCCAGGTAAGAATACTGGAGTGGGTTGCCGTTCCCTCCTCCAGGGGATCTTCCTGACCCAGGGATCAAATCTGGGTCTCCCACATTGCAGGCAGATTCCTTACCGTTCTGTCTGAGCCACTAGGGAAAGCCTGGTGCGTAACATAAAATTCGCCTGTGTAACCATTTGAAAATGCACGGTTCAGTAGCAGTAAGTACATTCACGTTGCTGTGCCACCTCACCGTCGTCCATCCTCAGAACTCTTTCAGCATCCCAAACTGAAGCTCTGTCTCCATTAAACAGGAGCTCTGCATTCCCCCTCCCCTTCCCCCGACCCTGACAACCATCATGCTCCTTCCTGTCTCCTGTGAGTCTGACTCCTCCAGGGACCTCATATAAGTGAGATCATTTAAGTGAGGTCATATAAGTGAGATCAGTATTTGTCCTTCTGGGTCTGGCTTATTTCATTTAGTAATGTCCTCCAAATTCATCCGCGTTGTAACCTGGGTCAGAATTTCCTTCCTTTTTGAGGCTGAGTAATATTGCATTGTACAGCTGGACCATAGGTTGCTTATTCATTCATTCATCAATGGACATTTGAGTTGTTTCCACCTTTAGCTATTGTGTGTTTTCTTTATATAACAGCTTTACTAAGATATAGCTCACATCCCATATAATTTCACCCACCCAGGGTGCACGATTCCATGATTTTTGTGTATTCACAGAGCTGTCCCCACAATTGATCTTGGAACACTTTCATTACCGTGAAAGAAACCCGTATCTTGTAACTGTAACCCCCTGATACAAATGATTTTATATTTTTTAATAGTTGAAAAAATACAAAAGGAAGCATACTATTTTGGGACATAAGAAGCTCTATGAAATTCAAATGGTGTCCATAAATAATGTTTTATTGGCACCTGGCCCTGCCCTTGATGTACATCATTTTTTTTTTAAGAAGTTTTATTCTTTCACCCACAGCATAATCATACTAATTTCTCTCTCTATTTCTGGTGCATGGCATGTGGAATCTTAATCCCTTGACCAGGAATCGAACCCATAGCCCCTACATTAGAAGCACAGAATTTTTAAATATTTATTTATTTATTTATTGGCAGCACTGGGTCTTCATTGCTGCGTGGGCTTTCCCCTAGTTGCAGTGAGTGGGGGCTACTCTTTGCTGCGGTGTGCTCGCTTCTCTTCGCAGTGAGTCCCCTGTTGTGGAGCCCAGGCTGTAGAGCCCAGGCTTCAGTGGTTGTGATTCACGGGCTTAGTTGCTCCGTGGCATGTGGGATCTTCCCAGACCAGGAGTTGAACCCATGTCTCCTGCACTGACAGGCGGATTCTTTGCCACTGGACCACCAGAGGAGTCCCATCACCAGAGGAGTCCCAGATGTGTATCTTGGCCCCGGCTACTCTCGAGCCACAGTGGCAGAGTCGAGTGGTTTGGGCAGAGACCGTATAATCCACAAAGCTGAGCCTTGGTACCGTGTACACCTTTGCAGGAAAAGTTTGCTGGCCCTGCGATTTCTCTGCACCTCATCATCTAGGCTCCAGTCCTGCTGTGGGTGCTTGCACGCTAAGTTGCTTCAGTCGTGTCTGACCAGGCTCCTCTGTCCATGGGATTCTCCAGGCAAGAAGAGTGGAGTGGGTTGCCATGCCCGCCTCCAGGGGATCTTCCCGACCCAGGAACAGAGCTCACGTCTCATTATGTTTCCTGCATTGGCAGGTGGGTTCTTTACTGCTAGGGTCTCCTGGGAAGCCCTCCAGTCCAGCTGAGCCTCCTCCATGTTGCCCAGCACCAGCCTCTTGCTTCTTTCCCTGACAGACCATTATGCCTAGGAGCCCGAGTGTCAAGTATGCCTCCTTCAGGGAGGCCCTGCAAACATCACTGTGGTTGGTGTGTTCAGACCTCAATTCAGATGTCCCCTCCTGTAGCTCCCTTAGCTCGGGAATTCTGAGCATCAGCACTGCTGACATCTGGGACCGGATTGTCCTCTGTGGTGGGGCCATCCTGTGCATTGCAGGGGTGCTTTTCCGAGTGTTTGTTTATTTGGTTGCGCTGGGTCTTAGCTGTGGCACCTGGAACCTTTGATCTTTGTCGCGGCGTGCTGGATCTCTAGTTTTGGCGTGTGCACTCTTGAGCTGCAGCATGTGGAATCTAGTTCCCTGAGCAGGGATAAAACCCAGGCCTCTAGCCTCGGGAGCATGGAGTGTTAGCTACTGTACCACTAGGGACCTCCCAGATTGTAGGGTTTTAAGCAGCAACCCTGATGTCTGCCCACCACATGGCTGTAGCATCCTCCACCTGCCGGCAGTGATGACCAAGAATGTCCCCGTGTAGCTACATGTCCCTTGGGGCAGAATTGCCCCCGAGTGAGGATCCCTGCAATAGAACTGCTTCATTTGTACATAAGCAGTTTAATATTCAATATTATGTGTATATGTAGCTCTTTCCCTGCTGATAGATGCCTCTGCTACTTCTGGTTTTTCCCCTTTCTTAGAAATAAGGTAACACGCTTCCTGTGTGTAACATTGAGTCATATTTTAAATCACAAAAACACCTACATGAGACTCATCTGGCTGTTTGAGAAACACAGCATTCGTCCCCGGTAGCCTCTCTCCCTGGGCACTGCTGACACTTGGACGGGACCCTTCTTTGTTGTAGACCCCCGTCCTGTGCATTGCAGGGTGCATTGCAGCATCTCTGGTTTCCACCCACCAGATACCAGCAGCCCCCAATAAAACCTCCCCCACCAACATAACCAAAAACATCTCCCCGCCCGGTGTCCCCTGGGGCTTAAAATCACCTTCCCCTTTTGTCTGACCCCACCTGGCCTGGCTTGGTGGGTGGTAGAAGGGGAGTAGAGACCTCCCCCTCATCACGCAGACACCAAGGGAAGCACTTTTCACACCTGACACCTCTCCCACTCCTCAGCGCCCTCCTGTGATATGTCGATTACTCGCCCATTTAGCAGATGGGTAAACTGAGACCTAGCAAGGAAAGCCAGTATCTATCCTCTTGCTCCCTCAGGTTTTCTCCAGGCAGCAGAAATTACAGTCCTCAGAGTCCCAGCTAGCTTGTTTCTCTCTCTCTCCAAGGCAGCCGCTGAACACACTAGCCCATGGTTCAGACTCCCAGCTGCAGAGATTTTTTTAAAAAAAGATTCAGTTCTCATCCACTGGAGATCACAAGCTTTCAAGAAGGCAGAGCAGTCTGGTCCCTGATGAGGGGGGCCTGGCTGTGTTTGCAGTGAGGAACCATCACAAATGTGTGATGGGGAAAGTAAAAATGAGCCCCTGCCAGTGAATCCCACCCAGGCTGTTCTGTTCAGTGAGCTCAGAAGGAGGCTCCTACAGACTTTTTGGTGAGAATGTGGGACCCTGAGATGGTGCTGGGTGCAGCTTTGGAGGCATGGTTTAGAGGTCATCTCCTCCAGGAAGCCTCCAGGAGTGAATCCCTTCCATTCTCACCTGGTCTGCTTTACAAAACTCCTCAAGATTAGGGAAGCCTCCACCCCTGGGCCCCAAAGGCTCCTCACCAACTGGCGAGATAAGATGTCGAGGTGAGGGAGCCTTCAGAAGAGCGTGGAGGCTCAGGCTTTTAGAGCTTTGAGGCTTCTCTGCATTTTCAAAAAATAGAAGGCTATTTAAGCCAGTTGTTTCCAACTCTGCCTGAATATTTGAGTGACCTCGGGGAGACCTGAAGACCTACGATCCCACCATCTGAACTCAGTGAACATGGTATCCTCAGCAAAGGGATAAGCCAAGGTCAAGTGCCTTGGGATACGAGGGACAGGGGAGGACCATCATGGCTCCGCCAGATCCTGCCCCCAAGATGCACAACCAAGCCTGGTCAGCAGCAACCAGCAGGCATGCTTACTGGTGAATGGCTGTAAGATAACTGACTGCACTCTGCAAACAATGTCACTTTCTTGAAAGACACAAAAAGGCTGAAAAAAAAAAAAAACGCTCCTGATAAAGGAGACTAGGTGCTGAAGAAGACTCTCGAGAGTCCCTTGGACAGCAAAGAGATCAAACCAGTCCATCCTAAAGGAAATCAGTCCTGAATATAATATTCATTGGAAGGACTGATGTGGAAGCTGAAGCTCCAATACTTTGGCCCCCTGATGAGAAGAGCTGACTCATTGGAAAAGACCTTGATGCTGGGAAAGATTGATGGCAGGAGGAGAAGGGGGCAACAGAGGATGCGATGGTTATATAGCATCACCGACTCAATGGATATGAGTTTGGGCAAACGCTGGGAGATAGTGAAGGACACGGAAGCCTGGCGTGCTGCAGTCCATGGGGTCGCAAAAAGTTGGACATGACTGAGCGACTGATCAACAACGACAACGGAAAGACATGAGAACAAAAGACGACCCGTGAGAAACTTCCCCGGCAGTCCAGGGATGAAAACTTTGTTTCCCAATGCAGAGGATGCTGCTTTGATCCTTGGCAGGGGAGCTGAGATCCCCTGTGCCTCACAGCCAAAATACCAGAACAAAAAACAGAAGCATCATGAGAACAAAAGACGACCCGTGAGAAACTTCCCCGGCAGTCCAGGGATGAAAACTTTGTTTCCCAATGCAGAGGATGCTGCTTTGATCCTTGGCAGGGGAGCTGAGATCCCCTGTGCCTCACAGCCAAAATACCAGAACAAAAAACAGAAGCAATATTGTAACAAATTCAATAAGGACTTTAAAAGTGAGGCATATTAAACAAAAGTCTTTAAAAAAAAAAAGACCGCAGGTCAGTCTGGACTGGATCCTAAACGAGGAAAGAAGATGTTGCCTTCAGGGATACTGACTTAGTCTGTGCAGCCAGAACACAATATCACGGCTTCCCAGGTGGCTCAGTGGTAAAAACCTGCCTGCAATGCAGAAGGCAAGTGTTTGACCCCTGGGGTGGAAAGATCCCCTGGAGAAGGGAATGGCAACCCACTCCAGTATTCGTGCCTGGAAAATCCCAAGGACCGGGGAGCCTGGCGGACAGAGGTCAGACACGATTGGGCACACATGCACGCCACACAATACCAGAGACTCGGTGGCTTATAAACACAAACTTACCTCTCACAGATCTGGAGATTGGAAGTCCAAGTTCAAGGTAAGGGCTGATTCGGCACCTGATAAGGGCTTCCTGGCTTATAGTTGTTGCCTTTTCACTGGGTTTTTACATGGCAGAAAGGGCAAGGGAGCCCTCTGGGATCTGTTTATAAGGGCCTTTATCCCACTCACAGGAGTTCCACCTTCATGACCTAATCATCCCCCAAAGGCCCCACCTCCTTGATACCACCACCCCGAGTGTTAGGATCCCAGAGTATGCATTTTGGGAGGACACAAACATCAGCCCACTGCAGCAGTGGGGTTCATTTGACTGCAAAATGTCAGTTTATTGTTGTTTAGTGGCTAAGTCATGTCCAACTCTTTGCCACCCCATGGACTGTAGCCCCCCAGGCTCCTCTGTCCATAGGATTTTCCAGGCAGGAATACTGGAGTGGGTTGCCATTCCCTTCTTCAGGGGATCTTCCTGGCCCAGGGATGGGACCTGGATCGCCTGCATTGGCAGGCAGATTCTTCACTGCTGAGCCACCAGGGAAACCCTACAAAATGTGAGTAAGATCATGGCATTTCTCAATGAAAAATTTGGGGAGTGCAACATTTGTCCTGGAGTTGTATGGGAATCTCCTGATTCTCAGGAATTGCCTGTATCTCAGGATATACAAAGAGAAGAATTTAGGGGCCATGGAACATGATGTCAGCTATGTATTCTCAAATAGTTAAAAATGATATAACATTGCTATGAACTTAATAGAAATATCAATAACCTCAGATATGCAGATGACACCACCCTTATGGCAGAAAGTGAAGAGGAGCTAAAAAGCCTCTTGATGAAAGTNGCAGATGACATCACCCTTATGGCAGAAAGTGAAGAGGAACTCAAAAGCCTCTTGATGAAAGTGAAAGTGGAGAGTGAAAAAGTTGGCTTAAAGCTCAACATTCAGGAAACTAAGATCATGGCATCCGGTCCCATCATTTCATGGGAAATAGATGGGAAAACAGTGGAAACAGTGTCAGACTTTATTATTTGGGGGCTCCAAAATCACTGCAGATGGTGACTGCAGCCATGAAATTAAAAGACGCTTACTCCTTGGAAGAAAAGTTATGACCAACCTAGATAGTATATTCAAGAGCAGAGACATTACTTTGCTGACTAAGGGCTGTCTAGTCAAGGCTATGGTTTTTCCTGTGGTCATGTATGGATGTGAGAGTTGGATTGTGAAGAAAGCTGAGCGCCGAAGAATTGATGCTTTTCAACTGTGGTGTTGGAGAAGACTCTTGAGAGTTCTTTGGACTGCAAGGAGATCCAAGCAGTTCATTCTGAAGATCAGCCCTGGGATTTCTTTGGAAGGACTGATGCTAAAGCTGAAACTCCAGTACTTTGGCCACCTCATGCGAAGAGTTGACTCATTGGAAAAGACTCTGATGCTGGGAGGGATCGGGGGCAGGAGAAGGGGACGACCGAGGATGAGATGGCTGGATGGCATCACTGACTCGATGGACGTGAGTCTGAGTGAACTCCGGGAGTTGGTGATGGACAGGGAGGCCTGGTGTGCTACCATTCATGGGGTCACAAAGAGTCGGACATGACTGAGTGACTGAATTGAACTGAACAATGAACAATGTTGAGCATCTTTTCATGTGTTTATTAGTAGATTTATGTATAATAGACCTGTTTGTCTTCTTGAGCTGCCTATATATTTTGGAGATTAATCATTTTGTCAGTTATTTCATTTAAAATTACTTTCCCCCACTCTTAGGGCTGTCTTTTGGATAATTTTTCAAAAGTTTTTTCACCTTGTTTAGTTTCCTTTGCTATGCAAAAGCTTTAAAGTTTAATTGAGGTCTCACTTGGTTATTCCTGTTTTTATTTCCAACACCCTAGGAGGTGGGTCATAGAGGATCTTGCTGTGATTTACGTCAGAGTGTTCTGCCTATGTTTTCCTCTAAGAGTTTTATAGTTTTTGGTCTTACATTTAGTCAGGAGAGGTTGGGACGAATTGAGAGACTAACACTGAAACATATACATTACCATATGTAAATCAGATAGTATGAATTGGCTGTTATGACACAAGCTCAAACCTGGTGTTCTATGACAACCTAGAGAAGTGGGATGTGAGAAGGAGGTTCAAGAGGGAGAAGACATATGTATATCTATGGCTAATTCACGCTGATGTATGGCAGAAACCAACATTATAAAGCAATTATGCTCCATATTAAAAATAAATTTTAAAAAGTTAAAAGGCAGAAGATTCTGTCTCAGATAAAGGAGCAAGATAAAGCCCCAGAGAAGTCTGTCAGTGAGTTTTCCCTGCCTACCTATCTAAAGTTGCACTCTTTGTCATTCTGTCTTCTTACCCTTTTAAAAACACTTATTCCTACATGATATATTTATTATTTCTATGTCCTGTGGAAAAATAAAAACTATATATTTAGCTTACGTTCCTGACAGAGATTTTAAAAACTCTTAGAATTTTTAAGTAATGGATTGTCTTTGTTATAGTGAGGCCTCTGGCAGATAGTAAAAAAAAACAAAAAACCTAGTTTAAAAAAAAAAAAAAAACAACAACCACCTACCAGGCAATTAGCCCTCAAGAGAAGGGGCTAGAGATTGAGTTCAATCACCAATGGCTGATGATTTAATTAATCATACACACATAATGAAACCTCCATAAAAAAATCTCTTGAACAATGAGGCCCCAGGATTGTCCAGATTGGTCACAGAAGCTTGTTTACATCTTACCTTGTGTGTCTCTCCATTTGGCTGTTTTGGAGTTGTATCCTTTATTTAAAATGAAAAAAGTTTTAACTGTAAATGTAGTGTTTTCCTGAATTCTTTGAGTCATTCTAGCAAATTACTGAATGTGATGGGGGAGAGTTAGCAGAACTCCTTAACCTGCAGTTGGCTGGGAAGAAATAGATTCCTTGGGGACATCTGGAACTTGCAGGTGGCAACTGAAATGGGGCCAGTCTTGTGAGACTCAGTGTCTTAACCTGCATGTTTGCACTGCACTATCTCTAGCTAGTGTCAGAACTGACTGATGGGACACCCAGTTGGTATAGAAAAATTGGATGTTGAAAAAAACACAGTCATCCTATTAAGAGTTTAAGTTCCAAACAGACAATAAATGTTTAATCTGTTCAATGAATTATATAAATATTCTTCAAAATAGGAAAACTTCATAATGTTTATAATACTGAATTATCCTGTTCAATAAAGTTCTAGAATTTCCACCAAAGAACAGCAGAAGACCAAGAATAGCTGCATTTCTCTTGAAGAACAAGGCAGACAGTTGCACTCAGATTAAAAAAAAAAATCAAAATCATTAGGAAAGTGAGTAGAGACATAGGCAGAATCAAATACAACAATGGGACAAAGAGCCCAGTAACACAGCCACACACATATGGAAACTAATATACTGACAGCTGGAATTGTAAACCACTAGGGAAAGAATGAGTTTCAACAAGTAATGCTGAAATTGTGCATCTTAAATAAAACATGAAATTGGATCCCTACATCACAGCACACTAATTTCAAGCAAATAAAGACAATAAGCCCCAACTTTAAAATATGTAGAGAAAAATATGGAAGAATATCATTAAGGCTTTGGAAGAACTTAACCAAAGAAGAATTTAACCAAAAAATAATAATCCTGAAAGAAAAAATAAGTTTTATTACATTAAAACAATGAACTCTTGCTAATCAAAACATATCATAAAAAGACACACCAAAGAGTACTAGAATACTGATAGATAATAAACACCTAGAATACATAAAGAATGACTATACATCAGTTTAAAAAAAGAAACACCAATTGAAAGTACGCAAAAGTTACCAATGGGCATTTCATAGAATAACAAAACCCACAAGATTAGCAAAATTATGAAAAGAAAAAAAGCATCTTCATCAATGAAGAAGGAGCACAAATAACAGGATATCACTTCAGAGAACCTCGCAACAACATCACCTGTTAAAATAGGATAGACCTATTAAAAGAGACTAAAGGAGATTGTTGATGGGAATGCAAACTGTAACAATCACTTTGGCAAGCAATTCCAAATAAAGTCAAAGATGCACCTACTCTATGACCCAGTATTTCATTAAATTATTAACTGAATTATTTTCTCTGTATTCTTTAAAAAAAAAAAAAAAAAGTGTTCTAAGTTTCTGAACATATACTACAACCCATTACTGAGCTGCAATTCGCAGCCCAACCATCACTTGTAAAATCGCTGCTTCTCGGACCTTTTGGTGTCAGGCAGCCCTTACCCTCAAAAATTGCTTAAGACCCCCAACAAGCTTTTCCTTATAAGTGGGTTACATCAGTTGCTATTTATCACATGAAAAAATTAAAACTGAGAAAATTTAAAGATATTTACTACCTTAAAAATAATAAACCCACGTTAGCATAAATATAATTTTTGAATAAAAATTAACTGTATCACCCAAAAAATTAAGTGGCACTGTTTTACATTTCTGCAAATCTCTTTAAATTCTTGCCTTAAAAGAAGGCTGCTAGATTTTACTTGCTTCTGTATTCATCCTGTTTTGGTTGATGTATATAAAAATCTGGTTTCCCACAAAGTGGCTGGGTAAGGAAGGATACTGAAGATCTCCTCAAAGGTCTTCAGACCATTCTGAAAACTACCATTCTAGAGAAAATTTTGCACATATGGAACATACAGAGATGATCACAACAGGACTGTTCATTATAGCTGGCAAACATGAACAAATCCTAAAAACTCCAAAGCCCATCAAGATACTATACTACACAGAAACATAAAAGTACGACATTACGAAGTTGAATAATTCTGAATTAACCTTTCTGTACCTTATTTTGCTCATTTGAAAATGCAGATACTAAAGCCAATCTCATAAAATTACTGTAAGGATTAGAAACATTAATATATAAAAAGTATTTAAAATGCATGCCAGAAAATGAGTGCTACACAAGTATTACACATTATTATAACCTCAAAATGTGTGTGTAAAAGAGTGAGGGTGAAAGACAAAAGCAGGAAGATGCACAAAGGGGCATTAATGTATTCATTTTATGATTCCCAAAAATAAATCTCATAAGAAATCTATGAAACAATCATAAAACTCTTCTCAGAAAAATAAATAAAGAGCAAGCTTGTTAATGGGCCTGGATAAAAGGCCAGAGAGACCAATTAGGAGACTAGCTTGTTAAGTCCAAAGTGATATAAGAGTGTGCTGACCAGACTGTTCAGTCCATGAATTCTCAGGCCAGAATACTGGAGTGGGTCGCCTTTTCCTGCTCCAGGAGATCTTCCCAACCCAGGGATCGAAATCAGGTCTCCCGCATTGCAGGAGGATTCTTTACCAGCTGAGCCAAAATGAAAGACTGACCATTATTAAGGGGAAAATGTAAAACAAATAAGAAAACACATGAAAGATATTGTTACAACACTATGCTGACCATATACTTTGTATCATTATGCCTGATCATACTTACTAATATTTTCCTGAGACTGTCCACTAGTGAGTTGATACATAGCAGTCATTCAATAAATGTTAGCTGCTAGCTGTCACTCTTCCTGCTGTTGTTGCAGTGAAAGGCTTAAAAGAACAATTCAAATGTATCACCTACTTCCACACTGTTCACATTTGAGATTTACACCTCAACTGCTACTTACAGATTGTGTTATTTGTGAATTTACCTAAGAAAAATCCTTGCCTGCTAAAAGCATCTCCATTTATATTACACCTAAACTGGGTCTAGGGCTTCCCTCTTGGTTCTGTGGTAAAGCATCTGCCTGCAACGCAGGAGCCCTGAGTTCAAACCCTGGGTCAGGGAGATCCCCTGGAGGAGAGCATGGCAACCCACTCCAGTATTCTTGATTGGAGAATCCCATGGACAGAGGAGCCCGGCGGGCTACAGTCCACAGGCTGCAAAGAGTCGGACACAACTAAAGCTGGGTTTATCAATGTTAAATACACAGAAACTGTTAATATTCACAACTCTGAAATCTCATTATGAGTAGCCTGCTGAGTTCATGTTGCAGGTTTAAAAGGTCTTTTGTTGTCTTATTTTATGAGCAGTTGTCTGTTAAGCTAAAGTGCTTTATAAATTCTGTTATAAATGCCAGGCTTATTTTTGATATGACAGTTAAAGTATCAAAGCATGGCCATTATACGCTGATAAGTTGTCATTTTTGTTTGGAGACATAGTGACTTCCAAATTAGACATTTGGATTTAAAACATCAAGTTAAAAGAGTTACACTTTGATGTGTAAAGCATTCTAGATATTCCTAAGAGTACTCTGGAAGCTGAGAATCCACTTAAAGCCGAGCTTAGATATAAGAATATGTTTCCTATTAAAAACTCTGTAGAATTTCTGTCCCTTGGAGAAAGAAATGGCAACCCACTCCAGTATCCTTGTCTGGAGAATCCCATGGGTGGAGAAGCCCAGCAAGCCACAGTCCATGTGGTCACAAAAAGTCGGACACAACTGAGCCACTTCACTATCACTTTCAGAAGTTCTGTCCAGGCTACCTTAAAATACTAAGGGTTGACCACACACCACTAACTACTTCGGCTAGATGGCCTTGGCAGACTTCAGTTCAAGTCAACATTTATAGGTGTTTTCCTTTCTCAGTCCCCAAATGATGTTTTGAGTGGTGAAAAACACTTCTCTCCTAATTTTATTTTTTCTCCCAATAAAATTTAATCACAACTTCTATATAACCTCAAAATCACAATCACAGAAAACCAACCAATCTAACCACAAGGACCACAGCCTTGTCTAACTCAATGAAACTATGAGCCATGCCGTGTAGGGCCATCCAAGAGAGACAGGTCATGGTGGAGAGTTCTGACAAAATGGGGTCCACTGGAGAAGGGAATGGCAAACCACTTCAGTATTCTTGAGAACCCCACGAACATTATGAAAAGGCAAAAAGACAGGACACTGAGAGATGAACTCCCCAGGTGGCAGGTGCCCAATATGCTACTGGAGATCAATGGAGAAATAACTCCAGAAAGATGAGAGCCAAAGCAATGAAGAGATGGAGCCAAAGCAAAAACAACACCCAGTTGTGAATGTGACTGGTGATGGAAGCAAAGTTCAATGCTCTAAAGACCAATATAGCATAGGAACCTGGAATGTTAGGTCCATGAATCAAGGCAAATTGGAAGTGGTCAAACAGGAGACGGCAAGAATGAACGTCGACATTTTAGGAATCAGAGAACTAAAATGGACTGGAATGGGTGAATTTAACTCAGATGACCATTATATCTACTACTGTGGGCAAGAATCCCTTAGAAGAAACGGAGTAGCCATCATAGTCAACAAGAGTCTGACATGCAGTAGTACTTGGACGCAATCTCAAAAACGAAGGAATGATCTATGTTTGTTTCCAAGGCAAACCATTCAGTATAACAGTAATCCAAGTCTATGCCCCGACCAGTAATGCTGAAGCAGTTGAAGATGAACAGACTTAACTAACACCCAAAAAAGATGTCCTTTTCATTACAGGTGACTGGAATGCAGAAGTAGGAAGTCAAGAAATACCTGAAGTAACAGGCAAATCTGGCCTTGGAGTACAGAATGAAGTAGGGCAACAGCTAATAAGAGTTTTGCCAAGAGAACGCACTGGTCATAGCAAACACCCTCTTCCAACAACACAGGAGACGACTCTACACATGGACATCACCAGAAATCAGATTGATTATATTCTTTGCAGCCGAAGGTAGAGAAGCTCTATACAGTTCGGAAAAACAAGACCAGGAGCTAACTGTGGCTCAGATCATGAACTCCCTATTGCCAAATTCAGACTTAAATTGAAGAAAGTAGGGAAAACCACCAGACCATTCAGGTATGACTTAAATCAAATCCGTTATGATTATACAGTGGAAGTGAGAAAGATTCAAAGGACTAGATCTGATAGAGAAGCAAAAAGCAAAGGAGAAAAGGAAAGATACAACTATTTGAATGCAGAGTTCCAAGGAATAGCAAGGAGAGATAAGAAGCCTTCCTCAGTGATTAGTGCAAAAAAATAGAGGAACACAAAAGAATGGGAAAGACTAGAGTTCTCTTCAAGAAAATCAGAGATACCAAGGAAACATTTCACGCAAAGATGTGCTCAATAAAGGACAGAAATGGTATGAACCTAACAGAAGCAGAAGATATTAAGAAGTGGCAAGAATACATAGAAGAACTGTACAAAAAAGATCTTCATGATCCAGATAATCATGATGGTGTGATCACTCACCTAGAGCCAGACATCCTGGAATGTGAAGTCAAGGGGGCCTGTGGAGGTGATGGAATTCCAGTTGAGCTATTTCAAATCCTAAAAGATGATGCTGTCAAAGTGTTGCACTCAATATGCCAGCAAATTTGGAAAACTCAACAGTGGCCACAGGACTGGAAAGGTCAGTTTTCATTCTAATCCCAAAGAAAGGCAATGCCAAAGAATGTTCAAACTACCACACAATTGCACTCATCTCACA
This sequence comes from Oreotragus oreotragus, assembly GCA_006410675.1. Lineage (NCBI taxonomy): Eukaryota > Metazoa > Chordata > Mammalia > Artiodactyla > Bovidae > Oreotragus > Oreotragus oreotragus. Next base: position 103,702 of record SJYX01018769.1, on the reverse strand, counting down.
TGCTAGCAAAATACTCAAAATTCTCCAAGCTAGGCTTTAATAATACGTGAACCATAAACTTCCAGATGTTCAAGCTGGATTTAGAAAAGGCAGAGGAACCAGAGATCAAATTGCCAACATCTGCTGGGTCACTGAAAAAGCAAGAGTTCCAGAAAAACATCTACTCTGCTTTATTGACTATGCTAAAGCCTTTGACTGTGTAGATTACAATAAACTGTGGAAAATTCTGAAAGAGATGGGAATACCACAGCACCTGACCTGCCTCTGGAGAAATCTGTATGCAGGTCAGGAAGCAACAGTTAGAACCAGACTTGGAACAACAGACTGGTTCCAAATAGGTAAAGGAGTACGTCAAGGGTGTATATTGTCACCCTGCTTATTTAACTTATATGCAAAGTACATCATGAGAGATGCTGGGCTGGATGAAGCACAAGCTGGAATCAAGATTGCCAGGAGAAATATTAATAACCTCAGGTATGCAGATAGACACCACGCTTATGGCAGAAAGTGAAGAAGAACTAAAGAGCCTCTTGATGAAAGTGAAAGAGGAGAGTTAAGGAGATCCAACCAGTCCATTCTGAAGGAGATCAGCCCTGGGATTTCTTTGGAAGGAATGATGCTAAAGCTGAAACTCCAGTACTTTGGCCACCTCATGCGAAGAGTTGACTCATTGGAAAAGACTCTAATGATGGGAGGGGTTGGGGGCAGGAGGAGAAGGGGATGACCGAGGATGAGATGGCTGGATGGCATCACAGACTCGATGGACGTGAGTCTGAGTGAACTCCGGGAGTTGGTGATGGACAGGGAGGCCTGGTGTGCTGCGATTCGTGGGGTCGCCAAGAGTCGGACATGACTGAGCGACTGAACTGAACTGAATGCATGTGTTGCAGCCCTAACCCCATGCACCTCGGAATATGACAGTATTTGGAGGTCTGGTCTTTAAAAAGATGACTATATTAAAATGATGCCGTACAGTGGGCTCTGACCCAATCCGACCGGTGTCCTTATGTGTGTGCTTACGTGCTCAGTCGTGTCTGACTCATTGTGACCCCATGGACTATAGCCTGCCAGGCTGCTCTGTCCGTGGAATATGGAAGCATGATGGTTGCGACAGCAGGACCAGGGCAGGGGCCCTTCTCTGAGGGCCAGTGGGGATGGTGGCGCCAGGAGGGGCGTAGGGTGCAGTCTTGGGCGGAGGCCCAAACTGCCCCTTTCCAGCCTCTCCCCCACCTTGATGACCTCAGTCCCTTTCTCTGTCTGGTCTCTCGAGTTGTCCCTCATGAGAGCAGTGTTTGCTCCATTTTGCACAAGTGGGAATTGACAAGCCTGTTGGCCATCCACTGACGTGCTTCTCACGCCTGAGGGCGGAGAAACCCCGTCCCCACAAGCAGTCACTGCTCATTCCTCTCCCCCCACTCCTGGCCCCTGCCAATCTCTTTCCTACCTAGATGGATCTGCCTGTTCTGGATGTTTCATATAAACGGAATCACGTACAACGTGACCTTTTGGGTCTGGCTCCTATCGCTCATCAGTTTCCGAGGTTCCTGCGTGTTGTAGCATATATTAGGGCTTGTTCCTTTTTGTTGTTTTCAGTCGCTATTGCCGGGAGAAATATCAGTAACCTCAGATATGCTGATGACACCACCCTTATGGCAGAAAGTGAGGAAGAGCTAAAAATCCTCTTGATGAAAGTGAAGGACGAGAGCGGAAAAGTTGGCTTAAAGCTCAACATTCAGAAAACGAAGATCATGGCATCCGGTCCCATCACTTCATGGGAAATAGATGGGGAAACAGTGGAAACAGTGTCAGACTTTATCTTTTTGGGCTCCAAAATCACTGCAGATGGTGACTGTAGCCATGAAATTAAAAGACGCTTACTCCTTGGAAGGAAAGTTATGACCAACCTAGATAGTATATTGAAAAGCAGAGACATTACTTTGCCAACTAAGGTCCGTCTAGTCAAGGCTATGGTTTTTCCTGTGGTCATGTATGGATGTGAGAGTTGGACTGTGAAGAAAGCTGAGCGCCGAAGAATCGATGCTTTTGAACTGTGGTGTTGGAGAAGACTCTTGAGAGTCCCTTGGACTGCAAGGAGATCCAACCAGTCCATTCTGAAGGAGATCAGCCCTGGGATTTCTTTGGAAGGAATGATGCTAAAGCTGAAACTCCAATACTTTGGCCACCTCATGCAAAGAGTTGACTCATTGGAGAAGACTCTGATGCTGGGAGGGATTGGGGGCAGGAGGAGAAGGGGACGACAGAGGATGAGATGGCTGGATGGCATCACGGACTCTATGGACTTGAGTCTGAGTGAACTCCGGGAGTTGGTGATCAACAGGGAGGCCTGGCGTGCTTCGATTCATGGGGTCGCAAAGAGTCGGACACGACTGAGCGACTGAACTGAACTGAACTGAAGTTGTATCCAACTCTTTGCAGCTCGATGGACTGCCCAGGCTTCCAGTCCTTCACTCTCTCCAGGACTCCAGGAGTGTGCTCAGACTCATGTCCATTGAGTTGATGTTGCTCTCTAACCCTCTCATCCTTTGCTGCCCCCTTCTCCTTTTGCCTTCAGTTGTTCCTTTTTAAGGCTGACCAAATATGTTATTTTTTAAAATCAGGGCTTATAGAAATGCAAAATGCTATATTTGGCAAACATCAAACAATGTTTGGTTTCATTTTTTTTTATCCCCTCCACAAATAGCTCAAAATTGACTCAAGCTGCCAAACATCACACACTCCCAACGCTTAACCACAAGCCCAAGGGTCTCCTATTAAAAAGATTCGGGGTTCAGACATCCTTGGATGGCCCCCATGGGACTAACATTTTAATTAAAAAGGTCTTACAATGACAGACTTGAAATGTAAACTCCCAGGCATAGAAGGCCCGGGCCATGCCTGACATTCCAGGCCAGTCTCCTTGGAGCCCAGCAGCCGCAGAAGTCCCCAAGCTGAGCCAGGAATAGTTCTGCCTTTTATTTGGAAAGAGAATTACAGGGCGTGCAGCCCAGCCCCAAGCTTGCTGCGTTGAAGCCGTATTTTTGAACACGACCGTAACCGCACACTTGCCTTCGATAGTCTGTGCCAGGCTAAATGCTGCCAGCTGCCTAGACGCTCAGCTTGAGGCTCTAAACACAGGTTCTTTTTTATTCCTGTTTTAAGGTCTATCCGACTATTTCTGTGCAAAAACAGATTTAAAATCTCGATGGCTCAGAAGCCACTGGCAGCTGCCAAGGCCGCCCTGTTCTCTCAGCTCCCCCCAAGGGGAATCTCAGGTTTGCCTTGTCCGTGGGGATTTTCCTACCTGCAAGAGCTGTCCCTGGTTCCCCAAATTTCCACCTCCCCATCACCCCAAGCCTGGGGAAGTTGGGTCTCTGGGATTGATGGGCTGACTGGCTAGGATGAGATGAGCGATTCCTGGAAGGAGACCTGGGTGTTTCTACCAGAGAAAGCAGGATGCATGATGGGAATGAAAAGAGTCATGTGGTCACAGTGGTTGAGCCAAGATTTGAAGCTGGGCCCTAGCTAGGTGAATGTCATAGGGGTTAAACAGTGTTGAGCCCTGGCTGGTGAGAGTGTACAATGGTGAAGTCGCTGAAGTTTGGTGGGTCCTCCAAAAGTTAAAGGTAGAATTACACAAGGGAAGCCCAAGAATACTGGAGTGGGCAGCCTATCCCTTCTCCAGGGGATCTTCCCAACCCAGGAATTGAACCAGGGTCTCCTGCATTGCAGGCAGATTCTTTACCAACTGAGCTATCAGGGAAGCCTAGAGTTACCCAGTGATCCATTAATTCCAGTCCTACCTCAAAGAATTGAAAACAGGGATTCAAATAAAAAAGGGCTTCCTAGGTGGTGCAGTGGTAGACAATCCAATGCAGAAGGCATAAGAGATGGGGTTTAGTTCCTGGGTCAGGAAAATCCCCTGGAGTAATAAATGGCAACCGACTCCAGTCTTCTTGCCCAAAAAATCCCATGGACAGCGGAGCCTGGTGAGCTACAGTCCATGAGGTCGCAAAGAGTCAGACACGACTGAGCGACTGGGCATTCATGGACGTGCTTCCTGTGCCTGTTCAAATAACACTTGTACATGCATGTTCACAGCAGTGCTAGTCAGAGTCTCGGAGAGGTGGAAACCACCCAAATGTCCATCAGAGGCTGCGTGGATAAGCAAAGTGCAGTCCATGCACGCAATTGATCCTAGGTGGCACAGTGGTAAAGAATTTGTGTGCCAATGCAAGAGATGCAAGAGATGCAGGTTCAATGCCTGGGTTGGGAGAAGGGCATGGCAACCCACTCCAGTATTCTTGCCCGGGAAAACCCATGGGCTGAGGAGCCTGGTGGGCTACAGTCCACAGGGTCCCAAAGAGTTGGACATGACTGAGCATGCACGAGGTGAGGTGCACAGTAGAATGTTGCTCAGCCATCAAAAGAAATGAAACACCGACGCATGCTACTATGTGGATAAGCTTTGAAGACATCAGGCTGACTGGAAGAAGCCAGCCACAAAAGGCCACATAGTGTATGATCCCATCTATAGGAATTACCTAGAATAGGCAAATCTGTGAGGGCAGAAAGTACACTAGTGATTGCCAGGGGCTGGGGGAGGGGCAGGTGGTCAGCGACTGCTTATGGGGACAGGCTCTCTTTTGGGGGTGATGAAAATGTTCTGGAACTAGAGATGATGGTGAGCTAGAGATGGTGGCTGCATGACCTTGTGAACCTGTGAAGCTCACTGAGTCTACTTCAAAACAGTAAATTTCATGTTATGTGAATTTCATGGCAAAAAAAAAAAAAGCAACTCAGCTCTACCCTTGGGTTCAAGGAAAGGAAGTGTCTGGAAGCAGGTGGGGGAGATAACGGCATATCAGCAACACCTGTGAAAAAAACTTCGGGGTTCCGTTGGGTTGATATGACTCAGCAGGGGGAGGCGGGGGGTGGTGGGACGCAGTGAATCTCTGCCACTCAACAGGGGTATAGGGTCCGAAAGAGGGCGGTGGATTCCCTGGCCAGATGACAGCTATGGAGTGAGGCAAAGACAAAGAGCAGGGGGATTCCAGGAAGAGCTCTGCAGGGCTGAGAAAATTTCAAAACCCACCTTTTCAAAGAGAAGTAATCAGTGTGAACTCGAGAGCTGGGCTGATTGCATTCAAATCCCAAACTCTGCCACTTACCAGCTGTTGTGGCCTTGGGCAAGCCACTTGGCCTCTCTGAGTCTCAGCTTCCTCCACTGTGAAATGGGGTGAAGAAGAGGACCTGTTTTGAGACTTCCCTGGTAGTCCAATGGCTGGGACATCGCGCTCCCAATGTGGTAAGGGTCAGGGTGGAGGGTCTGGGTTCGATCCCTGGTTGGGGAACTGGATCCCACATGCTAAGAGTGGAGGATCGCCACAAAGGATCTGGGTAGATCCCGCAAAGAACTGAAATTGGGGTCTCTAAGAGATCCTTGTCCACTCCTCTTCACAGCAGTATTTTCCACAATAGCTGAAAGGTGGAAGCCACCCAAATGTCTAGCAAAGGATGGGTGAATAAGCACAGTGCGGTCCATCCATACAGTGGAATATTATTCAGCCTTTAAAAGAAAGGAAACTGGCTCACTACATGGATAAAGCTTGAAGACAGTATGCTGAGTAAAACAAGCCAGCAACGAAAGGACAAGCGGGCATGGTTCTGCTTAGGTGAAGTTCCTAGAGCAGAATCACAGAGAGAAAGCAGAATGCTGGTTGCTAGGGGCTGGGGGAGGGGGAGTGGGGAGTTAGCATTTAACCAGGATGGGGTTTCGTTTTTGCAAGGTGAAGGGCACTTGGAGATGGATGGTGACGATGGTGTGAATGTACTTAGGGCCACTGAGCTGTGCATTTAAAAATAGTTAAGATGGTGAATTTTATGTTACGTGAATTTTACCACAATTTTTACCACAATTTGAAAAAAAACCACACACACCCTGAGATGTGTCTGTAAGAGAATAGATAATTCATTTGTACCCAGGGTGGGGCTCGCTGGGTGATGCAGGGTGAACACCTCATTCTCTGGGTGCCTGTTTCCTCCACTGCAACCCGGGGGTGTGGGGCCACCCCCCGGTGTCATTAGGAAGGTTAAGATGTCATATGGGGAAGCCAGATGGGGTTGGGAAGGGGCGCCCCACATTTCACAGGTCCTGCTTGGGAAATCAAACCGTGCATGTCTGTTTTGGCTGATTGAGCACCATGCCTGCCCTTTATTGCACAGAAAGATGCCAAGTACTTTGACCAACCATAAAACTAAAACTTGGGGCTTCCCTGGTGGCCCAGTGGTAAGGAATCTGCCTGCCGATGCAGGAGACGCAGGTTCGCTCCCTGGTCCGGAAAGATCCCACGTGCTGAGGAGTGACTAAACCCCCCACAACTACTGAGCCTGTGTCCTAGAGCTGGTGCTGTGCAGCAAGAGACGCTGCCAGGAAGCCTGCGTGCCCAGACTAGAGAGGAGCCCTGCTCTCTGCAGCGAGAGGAAAGCTGAGCAGCAGCAAAGACCAGCACAGCCAAGAGTAAATAAATACAATGCTAACAAACAAACAAACACACACAAAAAAAACCCCCAAAACTTGCTGGCGTTTGTCCCGTGCCTGCCACGTGCCTGGCCAGCATTGTGTCCGCCCATTTTACAGAAGAGGGAACTGAGGCTCAGAGAAGTGAAGTGACTCGCTCCAGGTCACCCAGCAGGATGTGGCTGGGGTGGAACGAGAAGCCCTAATTTGCCTGAGCCCAAGCCGTGAAGGCCCTGAAAAACAGGGGAAGGCTCCCCGTGATGGCTCAGAGACATGGGCAGCGTTGCTTTCTTCTGACACAACATAGCATGGTTGGGTGACCAGAACTCTGTTCTAGCTGTACAACTCTTTCATAAATGCAAAATATATCCATTTTCTTCACTATGGTGAAGAAGGCGGGGTGGGGGGGAGTGCCATTTTATAAATTGTGCTGCCTAAATGCTATTGTGGGAAGGAGGGATCATCCCCGAAAAGCCCCTGGAACAGCAAAGGGAGACCTGGAGAAAATCCAAAAAAAGGTCTGGAGTTTGGCAAACAGCATTGTTCCAAGCTTGTTGTTTAGTCAACAATGTTACCCAAACTCATGTCCATTGAGTCGGTGATGCCTTCCACCCACCTCATCCTGTGTTTTCCCCTTCTCTTCCAGCCTTCCATCTTTCCCACCGTCAGAGTCTTTTCCAATGAGTCGGCTCTTCAAATCAGGTAGCCCAAGTATCAGAGCTTCAGCTTTAGCATCAGTCCCTGCAATGTGTATTCAGGGTTGATCTCCTTCAGAATGGACTGGTTGGATCTCCTTGCAGTCCAAGGGACTCTCAAGAGTCCTCTCCAGCACCACAGTTCAAAAGCATCAGTTCTTCGGGGCTCAGACTTCTTTATGGTCCAATTCTCACGTCTGTACATGACTACTGGAAAAACCGTAGCTCTGACTAGACAGGCCTTTGTCAGCAGAGTGGTGTCTCTGCTTTTCAATATGCTGTCCAGGTTTGTCATAGTTTTCTTCCAAGGAGCAANCACAGTTCAAAAGCATCAGTTCTTCGGGGCTCAGACTTCTTTATGGTCCAATTCTCACGTCTGTACATGACTACTGGAAAAACCGTAGCTCTGACTAGACAGGCCTTTGTCAGCAGAGTGGTGTCTCTGCTTTTTAATATGTTGTCCAGGTTTGTCATAGTTTTCTTCCAAGGAGCAAGCATCCGTTAATTTCATGGCTGCAGTCACCATCTGCAGCTGTTTAATTGCTCCCTTTTGACACATGGACTGCAGACATGGGAGAAGATGGCTGTGGGGAGGCTGAGGAGTGGGGAGGCAGGGGAGACAGAACTCTTTGTACATCATTGCAACTTTATTGAAATAATAGTCTGGATGAGCTAAAACTATCCAAAGTAAAAACTTCCTTTTCATGAAGTCAACATGAATTTTGGCCCAGATGGGGCCGTGTCTCTGGGGGAGGCATATGCTTCAGGCTGGAGAATACATGGATCCCTTTGTCACCCTCGGTGATATTGGGTCAGGTGGCCTTGGCTCACCAGACAAGAGTGTAAGGCCACCTTGGGGCCAAGCGGATTGGAGGGAGCAGGCTTGGGGGCAAGAGGGGTAAGTACCCAACCCTTTCTTTTTTCTCCCCCTCTCCTCTGGGTCACCGGCAAGTCTTGTTGGTTCTGCCTCCAAAATGCATCTTGATTTTGTTCTCCCTGCTACCTGGCACCACCCAGCCTTCATCCCTGCTCCAACCCACCCTTCTGGCCTCTTCAGCTTCATCTCCTCCCTCACGCTGTTCCAGCCACCCTGACCTCCTTGTCCAGGGCTTTTCAGCCTCGGGGCCTTTGCACTGGCTTTTCCAGCTGCCCCACGTGCCTCCTCCTCTAACTTCCTCCTGTTCTGTGCTCCAGTGTCAGCTGGGAGCAGTGGCGCTGGTCACTCTGAATTAAACAGGCCCCTCTCATCTGTTTGCTGCTTTGCTGAATCACCTGTCTCCCCTGCCAGGTCTTCACTTTCCAGGAGGACAGGTGTTACCCACCAGGGTCCTTGGCCTTCCCCAGCCAGTAGAAATTGACTAGAGGCCAGACAAAATATTCAGGCAAGGCTTTACTGGGGCCCCGGCTGCAGGAGGAGAGAGCGGCTGCATGTACCAGCTTTCCTTGCTTACTTGCTCCCTGGGGCGGGGGGAGTCAAGCTCATTCTGTTCATGCGATGAGGGTAGAGAATGTGTCCAGGGTCAGGCTGGAGGGACGGCTTAGGTGGTTTGCCCTTAGGTGGTTCTGCGTGCAGGATGTGTGCACAGTAAGCTGCTTTTGCCCCGACCCTTTGCTTTTTGATCCAGGCTCTTTAAAAGTGGCAGTTAGGTTTTTTGGTCTCTTTATATCTTTTAGTCCCATACAGTTTCTTTGTATTTTGTTGCTTGAGGAGAGGTGTGTCCAGGTGCAAGCTTGGCAACACTGCGGCAAGGGGTCTCAGGGCCCAACTTGTCTCAGCTTCGTTGCAGCTTTACTGTGATACAGTGGCTGTATGAAAGATTCCCTGGTGGCTCAGACAGTAAACAAACAAACAAAAAACGCCCTCAATGCAGGAGACCCAGGTTTGATCCCTGGGTCAGGAAGAGCCCCTGGAGAAGGGAATGGCAACCCACTCCAGTATTCCTGCCTAGAGAATTCCATGGACAGAGGAGCCAGGCAGGTACAGTCCATGGAGTCGCATAGAGTCGGACACAGCTAACACTTTCAAAGCGTGCACCTGGATGGGTTTTGGTACAACTGCACTCACACAGTGGAACTGGTGAGCATGTTTATGCCTGTAAATTTCCCGAGTCTCTCGGTAATTCCTTTCTCCCCTCCCCTTCCTCACCCCGTCCCTCCCATCTCCACCCCTTTCCTCATCCCAGGCATCCACAGTCTGCTCTCTCTGACTATGGATTAGTTTGCACTTGCTAGAATTTCACAGAAACGAAATCATCAGGAGTTTTCCTGTCTGGTTTTTTTCCACTCAGCATCACAGTCTTGAGCTCCCTCCAGGCCATCACGTGCATCTGCAGTCCATTCCTTCCTGTGGGTGGAGGAGGGTTCTGTGGCGGCCACCGACACAGTTTCTCCCTTCACTGTTTGATGGACATCTGGGTTGTTGCCATTCTTGACAATTCTGAATAAAGCTGCTGTAAACATTCCTCTGAACATGTGTTTTCATTTCTCTTAAGTAAATACCTAGGCGTGGAATGACCGGGTCAAATTCTAAGTATGTGTCTCACTTTTTAAATAGAGGTAAAATTTGCATGTCATGAAATTAACCATTTTCAAGTGAACAGTTCAGCAGAGCATTCAGTACATCCACAATGTACAACATCGTCTCTCTCTAATTCCAGACCATTTCCATCTCCCCAAGATGTTTAACCTTTGAAGGCTGCCAGGCTGTTTTCCAAATTGCTTGTACCCTTTTTACATTCTCACTGCAGTGTTTGAAAGTTCCAACTGATCCACCCGTTGAGAGTCAGTGTTTTTTTCTGCCTGTTTCACCCAGAGCCAGCCCTGGCTCATGCAGGTGTTAAATAAATATTATTTGTTGAATATGTGAATGAACGAATGACCGTGATGACTCCTGGGGTGGTTTCTGAAATACACAGATGGGGCCTGGACTACATACGATGCGTGTGGAGGAGGGAGATGCCCCCTGATGTCTGGAGACCCTAGGGCGTCCGGGTCACAGTATAGCTCCACATGCTGGCCACCAAACAGACCTCAGTTCATCCATAGCACAAGTCCCATTTTACAGAGGGGAAAACTGAGGCTCTGAGAGCACCTCTGAGGAGGATGTGGGGTCAGCAAGGACTCTGCAAGGGCCCCAGGAACGAGGCAAGAAGGATCAAACTGCATCGAGGCCAGTGGCTGACCTGGTTTCAGGGGACTTGGTTCGAATCCTAGCTCTGCTGCTGTCATTGTGTGAGCCCAAGCAGGACAGCCACCATCCTGATCTTCCCCTTCCTCTGTTTCAGTTCAGACGGTAAAGAATCTGCCTGCAGTGCAGGAGACCCGGGTTCGATCCCCAGGTGGGGAAGATCCCCTGGCGAAGGGAGTGGCTATCGTCTCCAGTATTCTTACCTAGAGAATCCCATGGACAGAGCTACAGTCCATAGCGTCACAAAGAGGCAGACACGACTGAGCAAGTAACACATGCAATTAATTAGGCTGCACCAGGATCTTAGATGCAGCATGCAGGATCTTTTCTTTGTTTTCAGTTGCAGCCTGTGGGATCTAGTTCACTGACCAGAGCTCAGACCTGGGCCCCCTGCTTTGGGGCTCAGAGTCTCACTCATTGGACCACCAAGGAAGTCACCACTTTCCTCTTCCATAAGGGATTTATTGAGGGTCTTGTGCGAGTGGCGTTCAGAGCTGTGACTATGACACTTGGTCCCATCAAGTCAAATTCTAGGAGGTGAGACCAAGAAGGGGGCAAACTGGGATAGATCAAGGCTCATTTATCTTTGTTGTTTTTAACTAGCAAATGTCCAACATCCCTGGTTTTCCTATACAACACAGAATTACCTAAACAAATATTTATAAGTATGAAAATATATACTTTCCTTATATATTTATTTATATAACTATTTGTATATTTATGTATCAATATATTATATATTTTATATAATTTACTATATTTGCTGTTTTTGTTAAGTCACTAAGTCATGTCTGACTATTTGCAAACCACGGACTGCAGCAAGCCAAGCTTCCCTGTCCTTCACGGTCTCCTGGAATTTGCTCAGCTTCATGTCCGTTGAGCCAATGATGCCATCCAACCATCACATCCTCTGTCGTCTCCTTCTCCTCCTGCCCTCAATCTTTCCCAGCATCAGGGTCTTTTCCAGTCTCTGCATCAGGTAGCCAAAGTGTTCGGAGAAGGCAATGGCACCCCACCCCAGTGCTCTTGCCTGGAAAATCCCATGGACGGAGGAGCCTGGTGGGCTGCAGTCCATGGGGTCGCTACGAGTCGGATGCGACTGAGCGACTTCACTCTCACTTTTCACTTTCATGCACTGGAGAAGGCAATGGCACCCCACTCCAGTGCTCTTGCCTGGAAAATCCCATGGACGGAGGAGCCTGGTGGGCTGCAGTCCATGGGGTTGCTAAGAGTCGGACACGACTGAGCGACTTCACTCTCACTTTTCACTTTCATGCACTGGAGAAGGAAATGGCAACCCACTCCAGTGTTCTTGCCAGAGAACACTGGCAGGGACAGGGGAGCCTATCATGGGCTGCTGTCTATGGGGTCGCACAGAGTCGGACACGACTGAAGTGTCTTAGCAGCAGCAGCCAAAGTACTGGCGCCTTAGCTTCAGCATCAGTCTTTCCAATGAACACTCAGGGTTGATTTCCTTTAGGATTGGCTAATTCAGTAGCCTTGGTGGCCACGGGACTCTGAAGAGTCTTCTCCAGCTCCCCAGTTATTACACGCAGACACAGTCAATCCTCATTAGTCAAACAGTCTGCGAATTCTCCAACTTGCTAAAACTTACCTATAACACCCAAAGCAACTCAAGGACACACAGAGGGGCGACACATCTGAATCCCTTAGTGCAGGATCCCATCTGAGGAGGGGCAAGGCGACGCGCTGCCTTCCTGTTTCAGACTGAACAAGCATCCTTTTCACACCTTTTTGGTGCCACAGTTTCCCTACTGCTATGCTTCTCGTTGAGGATCCTGCTGTTTAAGAAGGCCCCCAAGGGTAACGCTCACGTACTGTCTGGGGTTCTAGGAGAATAAAGGCTGGGATGCATGTTGGGGAAAAGCACGTGTCACTTCACTCAGGCGTGAGTTCTGTTGGCCGTGAGGTGAATGTGAACGAATCAACAATATATATTAAACAATGTGTATTTAGGACTCCCTGGCGGTGCAGTGGATAAGAATCCGCCTGCAGTGTTGTTGGGCATGGGTTCGATCCCTGGTCTCAGAAGATCTCACGTGGCTTGGGGGAGCTCAGGCACCACAACTCCTGAGCCCGCGCGCTGCAACTCCTGAGCCCACGTGCCTAGAGCCGGTGCCCCCCGACGCAAGAAGCCACGGCAACCAGAAGCCCACACACCAGGAAGAAGAGTAGCCCCTGCCCGCCGCAACTGGAGAAAGCCCTCTCGTGGCAACGAAGGCCCATCGCAGCCAAAAATATCTAAAAAACCAACAACAGCTATGGCTGATTCATGTTGATATTTGGTATAAACCAATGCAATACTTTAAAGCAATTATCTTTCAATTAAAAATCTAAAAAAATTTTAAATGCAAATCAATAACATTTTTTAAAAAGTGTATTGAAATAGAAACATGTGGAAAACAAAGCTATGCATTTACTTGATGACGATGTTGTGACCAGAGGCTTGCAGGAACCTATCCTTGTATTTTCTTTAGGGGCTATGGTCCAATATTGGCTAATTCAGTGTTTTAGGAGTATAATGAGAACTGACTATACACACACATACACACAGTATGTGAACATATGTAAATATATGCAAATATGTGATAATACACAAATGTGTAATACATGTAAAGTTTTATATATAAACTTATATTTACACACATTTAAAAAATACTATATATATATATATATATATATAAACACAACATTGTAAAGCAGCTATACTACAATACAATTAATTTAAAATTTTATTTCTGCTTTGTTGACTATGCCAAAGCCTTTGACTGTGTGGATCAGAACAAACTGTGGAAAATTCTTAAAGAGATGGGAATACCACACCACCTTTCCTGCCTCCTGAGAAATCTGTATGCAGGTCAAGAAGCAACAGTTAGAACTGGACATGAAACAACAGAATGGTTCCAAATTGGGAAAGGAGTACGTCAAGGCTGTATATTGTCACCCTGCTTATTTAACTTATATGCAAAGTACATCATGAGAAATGCTGGGCTGGATGAAGCACAAGCTGGAATCAAGATTGCCGAGAGAAATATCAATAACCTCAGCTATGCAGATGACACTACCCTTATGGCAGAAAGTGAGGAAGAACTAAAGAGCCTCTTGAGGAAAGTGAAAGAGGAGAGTGAAAAAATGGCTTAAGACCCAACATTCAAAAAGCTAAGATCATGGCATCTGGTCCCATCATTTCATGGCAAATAGATGGGGCAACAATGGAAACAGTGAGATACTTTATTTTCTTGGGCTCTAAAATCACTGCAGATTGTGACTCCAGCCATGAAATTAAAAGACGCTTGCTCCTTGGAAGAAAAACCATGACCAACCTAGACAGCATATTAAAAAGCAGAGGCATTACTTTGCCGACAAATGTCTGTCTAGTCAAAGCTATG
>SJYX01018769.1:67974-87954 GCA_006410675.1 Oreotragus oreotragus | reverse complement strand
TATGTAAATATATGCAAATATGTGATAATACACAAATGTGTAATACATGTAAAGTTTTATATATAAACTTATATTTACACACATTTAAAAAATACTATATATATATATATATATATATAAACACAACATTGTAAAGCAGCTATACTACAATACAATTAATTTAAAATTTTATTTCTGCTTTGTTGACTATGCCAAAGCCTTTGACTGTGTGGATCAGAACAAACTGTGGAAAATTCTTAAAGAGATGGGAATACCACACCACCTTTCCTGCCTCCTGAGAAATCTGTATGCAGGTCAAGAAGCAACAGTTAGAACTGGACATGAAACAACAGAATGGTTCCAAATTGGGAAAGGAGTACGTCAAGGCTGTATATTGTCACCCTGCTTATTTAACTTATATGCAAAGTACATCATGAGAAATGCTGGGCTGGATGAAGCACAAGCTGGAATCAAGATTGCCGAGAGAAATATCAATAACCTCAGCTATGCAGATGACACTACCCTTATGGCAGAAAGTGAGGAAGAACTAAAGAGCCTCTTGAGGAAAGTGAAAGAGGAGAGTGAAAAAATGGCTTAAGACCCAACATTCAAAAAGCTAAGATCATGGCATCTGGTCCCATCATTTCATGGCAAATAGATGGGGCAACAATGGAAACAGTGAGATACTTTATTTTCTTGGGCTCCAAAATCACTGCAGATTGTGACTCCAGCCATGAAATTAAAAGACGCTTGCTCCTTGGAAGAAAAACCATGACCAACCTAGACAGCATATTAAAAAGCAGAGGCATTACTTTGCCGACAAATGTCTGTCTAGTCAAAGCTATGATTTTTCCAGGAGTCATGTATGGATGTGAGAGCTGGACTGTGAAGAAGGCTGAGCGCCGAAGAATTGATGCTTTTGAACTGTGGTGTTGGAAAAGACTCTTGAGAGTCCCTTGGACTGCAAGGAGATCCAACCAGTCCATCCTAAAGGAAATCAGTCCTGAATATTCATTGGAAGGACTGATGATGAAGCTGAAACTCCAAGATTTTGGCCACCTGATGTGAACAGATGACTTATTTGAAAAAACCCTGATGCTGGAAAAGATTGAAGGCAGGAGGAAAAGGGGACGACAGAGGATAAGATGGTTGGATGGCATCATCGAATTGAAGGACATGAGTTTGAGCAAGCTCTGGGAGTTGGTGGTGGACAGGGAAGCCTGGCATGCTGCAGTCCACTGAGTCGCAGAGTCAGACACGGCTGAGCGGCTGGACTGAACTAATATATGTATATTTTTTTCTTTTTTCAGGTTGGTTTGTTTGAATCCTGTTCCAAGCCAATGTGCCTTAGGTTGCAATGTCTCTTTCGTCTCTTTAACTTATAGTTTTTCCTCCCTCCTTTTATTTCCTCCTTTGCTTTCTATTTGCTGAGGAGCTGGGGTCGCCTGTCCTGTAGTTTCCCAGGATCTAGATTTTGCCACTGGCATCCGTATGTGTCACTCACTTGGTTGTGACTCGGTGTGGATTTTCCAGCATGGTTGACCCCCTTGAGACACAGGACAGGTCCCGGGGCTCTGTGCCATCTGAGGGACCCCGCAATGTCACGTCCTGTCCTCGCAGCCTCCAATGACCATCCACTGGAGCCCCAGCCTCTGCGTGGGCTGCGTTTGGGGCCGGACAGCTGTCCCTCTAAAGCCAGAATTCCCCCTGGGACTGGGGTTAGGACAGCAAGGTGACTCCCACCCCTGCTGGGTCAGACTCGTCTTTATTTAGAAAGGGAATACTTTGTTCATCATGCATATTTTTGCACTCATTTGGTTTTCAAGAAGATTGCGTTACATATTATTCACTTTCATGCATTGGAGAAGGAAATGGCAACCCACTCCAGTGTTCTTGCCTGGAGAATCTCGGGGACGGTGGAGCCTGGTGGGCTGCCATCTATGGGGTTGCACAGAGTCAGATACGACTGAAGCGACTCAGCAGCATCAGCAGCAGCAAGATGGAGATATTTTAGAGCACTCTGGCCCCCACCTCCCTCCTCTGGACCCCCTTGACTTTGATCCTCATCTGCATGTAGTAATAGTAATGTCTTCCCGCCTACCACCATGGGGTTGGGGTGAAGTCTGAAGGAACCCACAGACAGAAGAGTGCTTTTGGCCCCCGCCCTCCTCCAGGACAAGGTGGTCCTGGAAGGGCAGTGGTTCAAACAGGGAAACTGAGAAAGGAGAGGGTCACACTGGGCAGAGGGGTAGGGGAGAGAGGACCGGCCACCTTCCTGCCCTCCCTGACTCTGTTACTGCACCTGTAGTTTGAGATGGCAGCCCCATTCTTCTGCTTCCCTCTCTGTCTACAGACTTCAGGCTTCCAAAACCTGACATCCCCTGGTTCTCTGAGTTTCCTGAACACCTACTATGTGCTGAGCTCAGCCCCACCCCTGCCCCAGGGCCACAGCAGTGAATAGAACAGGTCAAGTCCTGCCTGATGGTCCTGACATTCCAAGGGGATCACGTCTGATGATTTGATGACGTCATGACAGAGACAGGGAATTGCACAAACAGGGTGGTGACGGGGAGTATGGGAGCTATTTAGTAGCTAGGGGACCCAAGGGGGCCCTCTCTGAGGAGGTGGCATTTAAGCTGAGGCCTGAAGGAGGTGAAGGAATGCACTGTGTGAGAATCTGGGGGAAGGTGNGAATTGCACAAACAGGGTGGTGACGGGGAGTATGGGAGCTATTTAGTAGCTAGGGGACCCAAGGGGGCCCTCTCTGAGGAGGTGGCATTTAAGCTGAGGCCTGAAGGAGGTGAAGGAATGCACTGTGTGAGAATCTGGGGGAAGGTGCTTTGGACACAGGGACCATCATGTGCAAAGATCCTGGGGTAGAGAGCAAGCTGGGCTTTTTAAGAGCCTGTGGCCCAGGCAGGGAGGGAGTGGGGGTGGAGAGGTGGGCAGAGGTTTGCCAGAAACTTCAGGAAACCAGGAGATCAGTTTGGGGATAAACATTCAAATCAGGCTTTCGGATGTAATTTTTCATAGCATCAGCCTCTCTGGGGCCATTTGGCCGTATAGTGCCTCTGAAGCCCTCCACCTACCCTCGCATCCCCATCTGCCTGCCTCTCATCTTGGAGGTGTGCATCGGAAAGTAGAATTGTCTCCCCCTGGCTTTGCAACAAGTTATAAATACTGCACTTAGTTAAAGCTTAGTTTCCAGTAGTCATGTACGGATGTGAGAGCTGGACCATAAAAAAAGGCTGAGCACCAAAGAATTGATGCTTTCAAACTGTGGTGCTGGAGAAGACTCTTGAGAGTCCCTTGGACTGCAAGGAGATCCAACCAGTCAATCTTAAANTTAGTCATGTACGGATGTGAGAGCTGGACCATAAAAAAAGGCTGAGCACCAAAGAATTGATGCTTTCAAACTGTGGTGCTGGAGAAGACTCTTGAGAGTCCCTTGGACTGCAAGGAGATCCAACCAGTCAATCTTAAAGAAAGCCAACCCTGAATATTCTTTGGAAGGACTGATGCTAAAGCTGAAGCTCCAGTACTTTGGCCACCTGATGCGAGGAACCGACTCGTTGGAGAAGACCCTGATGCTGGGGTCGGCGGGGGGGGCGGGGTGCGACAGAGGATAAGATGATGAGAGAGCATCACCGACTCAAAGGACATGAACTTGAGTAGACTCTGGGAGACAGTGGAGGACAGGGAAGCCTGATGTGCTGTAGCGACTGAATAACAATAAATGCTCGAGGTGAGGGTGAGGGGGGCCGTGAGCATTTCGCCAGCTCCCTCTAGGTTTCTGTGTGTGTGGTGGGGGCGGGGGGATGGTGTAGGAACCATGGCAGAGCCCTAGGAACACCCACCCTGACCCAGGATGAGCAAGAGAATCCTAGAGGGCTTCTCAGAGGCAGTGTCCAAACCGGGGCCTGCTCCCAAGCAGCCGTATGGGGTAGGGTCTTGCTTAGTGCTGTAGCTCAGGCCCCTGCCTGGAGCTCCAGTTGGCTTTGAGAGGCCCAGTGTTTTTGAATCCTGGCTCTGCCTTCTTTTAGGCCTAGGGCTCAGGACAGTCCCTGAACCACCAGGAGCTCTGTAGCACCCAAAGATCTGGAGGGAAGTGTCTTTTACCTTTTTTATTTTTTCTTCCAGTTTTGGGACTATCTGAAGGCAGGGGCGAGACCAGGGCAGGCCTTGGGGGGGTTCCCAGGGTTCTGCTGCTCAAACCTTGCCTCTTGGAGGTGGGAGGAGGGGGTGGAGTGAGACTGGATCCAGCCTTACCCACTTCAAGCAGAGAATTTCTGTGAGGTTTCAGGATGTATTTTGAAACATCTCTCACCCCCTTGACGTTTTCTTGTTAATTTTGTTGTAAAACCGCGTGCAATTTTCTGTTGTATCTGTGTGTACACTTCCCCAGACTCAATCCTCTCATTGCCAAGTGAATAGTCACTAAATCCGAGACAGGCCTGGGACCCGGAACCCTCTCTGCTGCGCTGCCCTCCTTCTGCCTGGACACACCTCTCTGCTGGCAACAAGATACACAGAAGCCACACTGGAGAGGACTTCCCGCCATCCAGCGACTAGAACTTCTTCCAATGCAGGGGCTGTGGGTTTGATCCCTGGTCAG
This sequence comes from Oreotragus oreotragus, assembly GCA_006410675.1. Classification (NCBI taxonomy): domain Eukaryota; kingdom Metazoa; phylum Chordata; class Mammalia; order Artiodactyla; family Bovidae; genus Oreotragus; species Oreotragus oreotragus. Next base: position 83,360 of record SJYX01018769.1, on the reverse strand, counting down.
GGAGCTAAGATCCTAGCTGCCGCCCGGCCCAAACACCAAAACATAAAAACAAGCGATACGGGGCAGATAGAGAGTGGCATGGAAACATACACGTTACCGTATATAAATTAGACAGCCAGTGGGAACTCTCTGCCTGACACAGGGAGCTCAGCCCAGTGCTCTGTGACAACCTAGAGGCGTGGGAAGCGGTGGGAGCGGGAAGGAAGTTCAGGAGGAAGTGGACATGTGGATACCTAGGGCTAATTGGTCTTGATGAATGGCAGGAATCAACGTAGTGTTGTACAGAGATTACCCCTCAATTAAAAATAACTTTTCTTAATGTGAAGGAAAAGAAATGATGATAATAAGCCACAGCAAGCCCATGAACCAGGCACGGCTCTCATCAACTGTACAAACGAGAAAATCAAGCTGCGGTCACTCTGTCTCCAAATTTGGTAAGAGAATGAAACGCGCTTTCTACCTTTCTTATGTTCCTGCTAATTGGGTTGTTCCTGTTCCTAAAGCCAACACTAGAAGATATAGCAATATTGGTTGCTGTTCATTCGCTAAGTTGTGGCCGACTCTTTGAGACCGCGTAGACTGCAGCACACCAGGCTTCCCTGTCCTCCACTATCTCCCAGAGTTTGCTCAAGTTCATGTCCTTTGAGTTGGTGATGCTCTCTAATCGTCTCATCCTTCATCGCTCCTCCCCCTTCTCCTTTTGCCTTCAATCTTTCCCAGCATCAGGGTCTTCTCCAATGAGTCGGCTCCTCGCATCAGGTGGCCAAAGTACTGGAGCTTCAGCTTTAGCATCAGTTCTTCCAAAGAATATTCAGAGCTGATTTCCTTTAGGATTGACTGGTTTGATTTCCTTGCAGTCCAAGGGACTCTCAAGAGTCTTCTCCAGTTTGCTGGAGGGGCTTTTCTCTGGCTGTGGCCCCTGGGTTTCTCCCTGCAGTGGCTTCTCTTGTCAGGGAGCGCCGGCTCTAGCACGCAGGCTTCAGGAGCTGTGGCTTGAGGGCTCAGTAGCTGCGGATACCGGGCTCTAGAGTGCAGGCTCAGTTTTTGCGACACACTGGTTTGGTTGCTCCCCACGCATGTGGCATGTGGGATCTTCCCTGTCTGGGGATCGAACCCATGTCTCCTGCACTGGCAGGCTGATTCTTTACTACTGAGCCACTAGGGAAGTCCAATGGTTGGCAATTTTAACCCCATTGCTCAGGTGAAAAAAACTGAGGCTCAGCTATCCCAGAGGAGCCCCACCCCAACCCCCGCCCCCACAGGGGGTTTGTGGCAAAGCAGGCTCTGACTTTGGACCCTTTTTTCTGGGAAGAGGGTCGGGACGAGGCCTTCCTCTCAACTTGTCCCCAGTTCATTCTGGGAGGTCTTACCAAGATGTCAAATTGGGGCTTGCAGGTGGGGGGCGAGGTGAAGGAGGGCCTTGGCACGTCAGGAGAAGCCACACACCTGAGAGCAGACAGACAGACAGGCGGGTGGCGGCCGGCAGAGGAAGTGGCTTAGCAGGTAGACAGGTAACAAATGTATGGGAACCCCAGGCGGGCCCGGCGCTGTGGGCGGGTGGGGGGCCCGGTGCCTGCTGCCACATCTGAAGGGCAGCCCCTGGCACCTGCCCCGCTGGGGAGAGGCAGGGGCAGCTGCGGCGGCTGGGGTTCCCAGTGGAGGCTCACGCAGTCCCGGCTTGGGTATCAGGGCACTCACGAGCCCTGTCCTTCAGCATCCCTCCAAACACCGCTTATCAGCAGGTTCGCCACTGCCTCCTGCATTTTCCAGTTCCAAGAAAGAAAAGGCCCCCTTAGTGTTTTTCGTTATTTGTTTTATTTTTGGCTGCGCTTGGACCTCGTTGCTTTTGTGCGGGCTTTGCTCCAGCTGCAGTGAGTGCGGGCTCCTCTCTAGCTGCGACGCTCAGGCTTCTCACTGCGGCAGCTTCTCTCACTGTGGGGCACAGGCTCTGGGCCCGCGGGCTTCAGGAGTTGCGGCTCCCAGGCTCGGCAGTTGAGGCACACTGATTTAGCTGCCCCGAGGCATGTGGATCTTCTTTGTTTTATTTTTGGCTGCGCTTGGACCTCGTTGCTTTTGTGCGGGCTTTGCTCCAGCTGCAGTGAGTGCGGGCTCCTCTCTAGCTGCGACGCTCAGGCTTCTCACTGCGGCAGCTTCTCTCACTGTGGGGCACAGGCTCTGGGCCCGCGGGCTTCAGGAGTTGTGGCTCCCAGGCTCGGCAGTTGAGGCACACTGATTTAGCTGCCCCGAGGCATGTGGATCTTCCCGGACCAAGGGTTGAACCCATGTCTCTTGCATTGGCAGGTGGATTCTCATCCACTGCACTACCCGGGAAGTTCCCCTCCTTTGTTTTTAAGTTTTATTGAGATACAAATGCACATATGCTACAATTCGCCCATTTATAGTATCCTATCCAGTGGTTTCTAGTGTAGTCACAGAGTCGTGCATCTATCAGCACGGTCCATTTTCGAACATTTTCATCGCCTCAGGAAGTAACCCTGTATCCTTCAGCTGTGTGCGTGCTCAGTCGCATCCAACTCTTTGAGACCCCGTGGACTGTAGCCCGCCAGGCTCCTCTGTCCATGGGATTCTCCAGGCAAGAATACTGGAGTGGGTTGCCATTTCCTCCTCCAGGGGATCTTCCCGACCCAGGGATCGAACTCTCATCTCCTACATTGCAGGCAGATTCTTCACTGCTTGCTGCTGCTGCTGCTGCTGCTAAGTCGCTTCAGTCGTGTCCGACTTCACCACTTAGCCACTGGGAAAGCCCTACTCTGTAGCTATCATCTCCCTATTGTTCCAGTCGCCTCCCCCGACCCTAAGCAGCCACTAATCTGCTTTCCAGCCACATGGGTTTTCCAGTTCTCTCTTTCCTCTTTTCCTTTATTTATTTGGCTGCACTGGGTCTTGGTTGCACCATGAGGGATCTTTGGTTGCAGCGCACATATTCTGTAGCCGTTGCTCGCAGGCTCCAGAGCTTGCTGGCTCAGTAGTTGCCAGTGCAAGGGCTTAATTGCTCCCTGGCACTTGGGATCTTACTTCCCCAACCAGAGACTGAACCCACATCTCCTGCTTTGCAAGGTGGATCCTTAACCACTGGACCACCAGGGAAGTCCCTGAAGCTTTCATTTCTTGATGGTGTCACTGGTCTAGCTCCCTCCAGCCTGTCCCTGCCTAGCACATCTCCCTCCAGCCCATGTCAAGAGGTGTCGATTTATCTTCACATCACCAGCATGGGGTGAGTACTACCACTGTGCCCATTTCACATGGCAAGAATACTGGAGTGGGTTGCCATTTCCTCCTCCAGGGGATCTTCCCGACCCAGGGATCGAACCCTCATCTCCTACATTGCAGGCAGATTCTTCACTGCCTGCTGCTGCTGCTGCTGCTACTAAGTCGCTTCAGTTGTGTCCGACTTCACCGCTTAGCCACTGGGAAAGCCCTTCTCTGTAGCTATCATCTCCCTATTGCTCCAGTTGCTTCTCCCGACCCTAAGCAACCACTAATCTGCTTTCCAGCCACATGGGTTTTCCAGTTCTCTCTTTCCTCCTTTCCTTTATTTATTTGGCTGCACTGGGTCTTGGTTGCACCATGAGGGATCTTTGGTTGCAGCGCACGTATTCTGTAGCTGTTGCTCGCAGGCTCCAGAGCTTGCTGGCTCAGTAGTTGCCAGTGCAAAGGCTTAATTGCTCCCTGGCACGTGGGATCTTACTTCCCCAACCAGAGACTGAACCCACAACTCCTGCTTTGCAAGGCGGATCCTTAACCACTGGACCACCAGGGAAGTCCCTAAAGCTTCCATTTCTTGACGGCATCACTGATCTAGCTCTCTCCAGCCTGTCCCTGCCTGGCACATCTCCCTCCAGCCCACGTCAAGAGGTGTCGATTTATCTTCACATCACCAGCATGGGGTGAGTACTACCACTGTGCCCATTTCACAGATGAGAAAACCAAGGCTCAGAAGCTGCAAGCTCTGGGTCCTATTATAGAGCCGGGGTGGGATTTGAACCTTCACCTCCGCAGCTTAAGCTCTGCGAAGTCCCCACTGCCCTTGAGATAAGGCCCAGCCTATTAACTTCAACTTGTCAAGTGGTCCTCCCCTCTAAGCCTTTGCCCATGTGGGTCCTTTGGCCTGGAGCACCCTCCCCACTTTCTGCAACTAACCCTCACTCTCTCCCCCAAGACCCCCTTCCAGCGTCCCTTCCCCCAGGAAACCCTCTGGAGGCCCTGGTATAGCTGTTCCCTGCCCCCTCCCCAGCCCTGAGCCCTTGGCTGTGAGACCAGGAGGCATCCGGCTGAAAATCTGAAAAATAAGTCCTGTAAACAAGTCACTGGCAGCATTAAAGGCTCTCATAGGCCGGAATCGCGATGGGGGGGCCTGATAACCCAGCTGTTTTGTGCTAGCTGCCCTGTGATGACATGGGCCAACTCTTCTCAGAAGTACGCATATGGAGAGGCCCCCAGGCCGCCCTCCCCCACCCGGCGCTGATAGCAGATAACAGCGCCCGAGCTGTGGTTTTCGCAGCAATCAGACTTGTGGTGCTAGGTCGAGTGAGATCAAAACAGTATCTGGGCCCAGCCACGGTCAGAGTGAAGGGCCGCGCGTGGGGCGCTCGGCGATACGAGGGGGAGGCAGGGGGCCCCCAGCGCCTGATGAAAGCAGCGGGTTGGTATTATGCACAGTGGGGCTTTTTCCACCCTTTTCACACTGAAGAAATTGANGTGAGATCAAAACAGTATCTGGGCCCAGCCACGGTCAGAGTGAAGGGCCGCGCGTGGGGCGCTCGGCGATACGAGGGGGAGGCAGGGGGCCCCCAGCGCCTGATGAAAGCAGCGGGTTGGTATTATGCACAGTGGGGCTTTTTCCACCCTTTTCACACTGAAGAAATTGAGGTCCGGGACTTCCCTGCTGGCCTGGTGGTTGAGAATCCACCCGCAAATGCAGGGGAAATGGGTTCTATCCCTGAAGATTCCGCGTGCTGCCGGGCAACGAAGCCTGGGCGCCGAAATTACCGAACCCTTTCTCCAGAGTCCACAAGCCATGGCTACTGAAGCCGGTGCACCGAGAGCCTGCGCTCTGCAGTGGGGAGCTTGTGCGTGGCAAGGAATAGCTCCCCTTGCTGCAGCTGGAGAAAGTCTGCCTGCAGCAGCGAAGACCTAGCGCAGTCAAAGCCAAAGGGATAAGTACAAATACAGTTATTAACAACAAAAGAGAAGCTGAGGTCTGGTCGGTCCACAAGCCACATTCCTTGGGTCTCTCTTGGCCAAGTGGGCATCCAGGTGGGTCTCAAACACTCCTGGTTCATAGACAGGGTTCAGGAGTAGTGGAATGAGCTGCCGGCGGGCCTGGAGTGTCCCAGGGGGCCTGTGGCTTGTCTTAGGGGTTGGCAGGAAGTGCCAGCAGCTTAGGAGCCTATGTCTAGAATGGCGGCTTCTTTTCTGCCATGTCTCTGCAAAGGGGCGCGTCACTCTTCCTGGGTTCAGATTTGAGGTGTAGTGGAATGAGCTGCCGGCGGGCCTGGAGTGTCCCAGGGGGCCTGTGGCTTGTCTTAGGGGTTGGCAGGAAGTGCCAGCAGCTTAGGAGCCTATGTCTAGAATGGCGGCTTCTTTTCTGCCATGTCTCTGCAAAGGGGCGCGTCACTCTTCCTGGGTTCAGATTTGAGGCTGGCAGTTGCCAAGCCAAGGGCTTGGGTCCTGGAGAGGCCGGCTCAGCTGAACCCTGCTGGAAACAGCCTTGGCTCCAGAATGCATCCATGCTGTTCCACACAGTTTCACACTGTTTCAGCTTTCTCAGGAAGACATAAACAGGCTCAAATTCCCTGAACCCTGGGGCCTCCAAGCATAGGCCTGAAAGCCCCCAAGCTCCAAAGGCAGGGCTGGGTCTGCAGTACATCCAGCCACTTTGAGCAAATGTTTTCAGAAGAGCCAGAGAATGCCAGGCCCTGTCCTAGGCAGGTTTGGGAAAAAATCCAGACCCTGTGATCTGATCCCTAACGTCCTCTGACCCCATCTTCTCTCATTCCTAGCACACTAGCCTCTCTCCTGTGCTGTGATCACATTGGGTTCAGTCCGCCTCTGGGCTTTGCATTAGCTGTTCCTTCTGCCAAGAATGCTGTTCCCATGGCTCACGCCCTCTGGTTCACTCCCTCCCTTCCCGCAGGTTTGAGCTCAAACAAGGAGGCCTTCCTTGATCTTCTCAGCTGAAATAACCTCTCCAGTCCTGCCCACCTCCTTGCCCTGATTCGTTTTTCTGTATTAGAGATTTTTCCTGATGTTACGTTGATATAGATAAGAAACCAGTCAGTCCTAAAGGAAATCAACCCTGAATATTCACTGGAAGGACTAATGCTGAAGCTGATGCTCCAGTCTTTGGCCACCTGATGTGAATAGTNATCCGCCCATTTTACAGAAGAGGGAACTGAGGCTCAGAGAAGTGAAGTGACTCGCTCCAGGTCACCCAGCAGGATGTGGCTGGGGTGGAACGAGAAGCCCTAATTTGCCTGAGCCCAAGCCGTGAAGGCCCTGAAAAACAGGGGAAGGCTCCCCGTGATGGCTCAGAGACATGGGCAGCGTTGCTTTCTTCTGACACAACATAGCATGGTTGGGTGACCAGAACTCTGTTCTAGCTGTACAACTCTTTCATAAATGCAAAATATATCCATTTTCTTCACTATGGTGAAGAAGGCGGGGTGGGGGGGAGTGCCATTTTATAAATTGTGCTGCCTAAATGCTATTGTGGGAAGGAGGGATCATCCCCGAAAAGCCCCTGGAACAGCAAAGGGAGACCTGGAGAAAATCCAAAAAAAGGTCTGGAGTTTGGCAAACAGCATTGTTCCAAGCTTGTTGTTTAGTCAACAATGTTACCCAAACTCATGTCCATTGAGTCGGTGATGCCTTCCACCCACCTCATCCTGTGTTTTCCCCTTCTCTTCCAGTCTTCTATCTTTCCCACCGTCAGAGTCTTTTCCAATGAGTCGGCTCTTCAAATCAGGTAGCCCAAGTATCAGAGCTTCAGCTTTAGCATCAGTCCCTGCAATGTGTATTCAGGGTTGATCTCCTTCAGAATGGACTGGTTGGATCTCCTTGCAGTCCAAGGGACTCTCAAGAGTCCTCTCCAGCACCACAGTTCAAAAGCATCAGTTCTTCGGGGCTCAGACTTCTTTATGGTCCAATTCTCACGNCCTGCAATGTGTATTCAGGGTTGATCTCCTTCAGAATGGACTGGTTGGATCTCCTTGCAGTCCAAGGGACTCTCAAGAGTCTTCTCCAGCACCACAGTTCAAAAGCATCAGTTCTTCGGGGCTCAGACTTCTTTATGGTCCAATTCTCACGTCTGTACATGACTACTGGAAAAACCGTAGCTCTGACTAGACAGGCCTTTGTCAGCAGAGTGGTGTCTCTGCTTTTCAATATGCTGTCCAGGTTTGTCATAGTTTTCTTCCAAGGAGCAAACATCCGTTAATTTCATGGCTGCAGTCACCGTCTGCAGCTGTTTAATTGCTCCCTTTTGACACATGGACTGCAGACATGGGAGAAGATGGCTGTAGGGAGGCTGAGGAGTGGGGAGGCAGGAGAGACAGAACTCTTTGTACATCATTGCAACTTTATTGAAATAATAGTCTGGATGAGCTAAAACTATCCAAAGTAAAAACTTCCTTTTCATGAAGTCAACATGAATTTTGGCCCAGATGGGGCCGTGTCTCTGGGGGAGGCTTATGCTTCAGGCTGGAGAATACATGGATCCCTTTGTCACCCTCAGTGATATTGGGTTAGGTGGCCTTGGCTCACCAGACAAGAGTGTAAGGCCACCTTGGGGCCAAGCGGATTGGAGGGAGGAGCAGGCTTGGGGGCAAGAGGGATAAGTACCCAACCCTTTCTTTTTTCTCCCCCTCTCCTCTGGGTCACCGGCAAGTCTTGTTGGTTCTGCCTCCAAAATGCATCTTGATTTTGTTCTCCCTGCTACCTGGCACCACCCAGCCTTCATCCCTGCTCCAACCCACCCTTCTGGCCTCTTCAGCTTCATCTCCTCCCTCACGCTGTTCCAGCCACCCTGACCTCCTTGTCCAGGGCTTTTCAGCCTCGGGGCCTTTGCACTGGCTTTTCCAGCTGCCCCACGTGCCTCCTCCTCTAACTTCCTCCTGTTCTGTGCTCCAGTGTCAGCTGGGAGCAGTGGCCCTGGTCACTCTGAATTAAACAGGCCCCTCTCATCTGTTTGCTGCTTTGCTGAATCACCTGTCTCCCCTGCCAGGTCTTCACTTTCCAGGAGGACAGGTGTTACCCACCAGGGTCCTTGGTCTTCCCCAGCCAGTAGAAATTGACTAGAGGCCAGACAAAATATTCAGGCAAGGCTTTACTGGGGCCCCGGCTGCAGGAGGAGAGAGCGGCTGCATGTACCAGCTTTCCTTGCTTACTTGCTCCCTGGGGCGGGGGGAGTCAAGCTCATTCTGTTCATGCGATGAGGGTAGAGAATGTGTCCAGGGTCAGGCTGGAGGGACGGCTTAGGTGGTTTGCCCTTAGGTGGTTCTGCGTGCAGGATGTGTGCACAGTAAGCTGCTTTTGCCCCGACCCTTTGCTTTTTGATCCAGGCTCTTTAAAAGTGGCAGTTAGGTTTTTTGGTCTCTTTATATCTTTTAGTCCCATACAGTTTCTTTGTATTTTGTTGCTTGAGGAGAGGTGTGTCCAGGTGCAAGCTTGGCAACACTGCGGCAAGGGGTCTCAGGGCCCAACTTGTCTCAGCTTCGTTGCAGCTTTACTGTGATACAGTGGCTGTATGAAAGATTCCCTGGTGGCTCAGACAGTAAACAAACAAACAAAAAACGCCCTCAATGCAGGAGACCCAGGTTTGATCCCTGGGTCAGGAAGAGCCCCTGGAGAAGGGAATGGCAACCCACTCCAGTATTCCTGCCTAGAGAATTCCATGGACAGAGGAGCCAGGCAGGTACAGTCCATGGAGTCGCATAGAGTCGGACACAACTAACACTTTCAAAGCGTGCACCTGGATGNGAGACCCAGGTTTGATCCCTGGGTCAGGAAGAGCCCCTGGAGAAGGGAATGGCAACCCACTCCAGTATTCCTGCCTAGAGAATTCCATGGACAGAGGAGCCAGGCAGGTACAGTCCATGGAGTCGCATAGAGTCGGACACAGCTAACACTTTCAAAGCGTGCACCTGGATGGGTTTTGGTACAACTGCACTCACACAGTGGAACTGGTGAGCATGTTTATGCCTGTAAATTTCCCGAGTCTCTCGGTAATTCCTTTCTCCCCTCCCCTTCCTCACCCCGTCCCTCCCATCTCCACCCCTTTCCTCATCCCAGGCATCCACAGTCTGCTCTCTCTGACTATGGATTAGTTTGCACTTGCTAGAATTTCACAGAAACGAAATCATCAGGAGTTTTCCTGTCTGGTTTTTTTCCACTCAGCATCACAGTCTTGAGCTCCCTCCAGGCCATCACGTGCATCTGCAGTCCATTCCTTCCTGTGGGTGGAGGAGGGTTCTGTGGCGGCCACCGACACAGTTTCTCCCTTCACTGTTTGATGGACATCTGGGTTGTTGCCATTCTTGACAATTCTGAATAAAGCTGCTATAAACATTCCTCTGAACATGTGTTTTCATTTCTCTTAAGTAAATACCTAGGCGTGGAATGACCGGGTCAAATTCTAAGTATGTGTCTCACTTTTTAAATAGAGGTAAAATTTGCATGTCATGAAATTAACCATTTTCAAGTGAACAGTTCAGCAGAGCATTCAGTACATCCACAATGTACAACATTGTCTCTCTCTAATTCCAGACCATTTCCATCTCCCCAAGATGTTTAACCTTTGAAGGCTGCCAGGCTGTTTTCCAAATTGCTTGTACCCTTTTTACATTCTCACTGCAGTGTTTGAAAGTTCCAACTGATCCACCCGTTGAGAGTCAGTGTTTTTTTCTGCCTGTTTCACCCAGAGCCAGCCCTGGCTCATGCAGGTGTTAAATAAATATTATTTGTTGAATATGTGAATGAACGAATGACCGTGATGACTCCTGGGGTGGTTTCTGAAATACACAGATGGGGCCTGGACTACATACGATGCGTGTGGAGGAGGGAGATGCCCCCTGATGTCTGGAGACCCTAGGGCGTCCGGGTCACAGTATAGCTCCACATGCTGGCCACCAAACAGACCTCAGTTCATCCATAGCACAAGTCCCATTTTACAGAGGGGAAAACTGAGGCTCTGAGAGCACCTCTGAGGAGGATGTGGGGTCAGCAAGGACTCTGCAAGGGCCCCAGGAACGAGGCAAGAAGGATCAAACTGCATCGAGGCCAGTGGCTGACCTGGTTTCAGGGGACTTGGTTCGAATCCTAGCTCTGCTGCTGTCATTGTGTGAGCCCAAGCAGGNGTCAGGGCACTCACGAGCCCTGTCCTTCAGCATCCCTCCAAACACCGCTTATCAGCAGGTTCGCCACTGCCTCCTGCATTTTCCAGCTCCAAGAAAGAAAAGGCCCCCTTAGTGTTTTTCGTTGTTTTATTTTTGGCTGCGCTTGGACCTCGTTGCTTTTGTGCGGGCTTTGCTCCAGCTGCAGTGAGTGCGGGCTCCTCTCTAGCTGCGACGCTCAGGCTTCTCACTGCGGCAGCTTCTCTCACTGTGGGGCACAGGCTCTGGGCCCGCGGGCTTCAGGAGTTGCGGCTCCCAGGCTCGGCAGTTGAGGCACACTGATTTAGCTGCCCCGAGGCATGTGGATCTTCCCGGACCAAGGGTTGAACCCATGTCTCTTGCATTGGCAGGTGGATTCTCATCCACTGCACTACCCGGGAAGTTCCCCTCCTTTGTTTTTAAGTTTTATTGAGATACAAATGCACATATGCTACAATTCGCCCATTTATAGTATCCTATCCAGTGGTTTCTAGTGTAGTCACAGAGTCGTGCATCTATCAGCACGGTCCATTTTCGAACATTTTCATCGCCTTAGGAAGTAACCCTGTATCCTTCAGCTGTGTGCGTGCTCAGTCGCATCCAACTCTTTGAGACCCCGTGGACTGTAGCCCGCCAGGCTCCTCTGTCCATGGGATTCTCCAGGCAAGAATACTGGAGTGGGTTGCCATTTCCTCCTCCAGGGGATCTTCCCGACCCAGGGATCGAACCCTCATCTCCTACATTGCAGGCAGATTCTTCACTGCCTGCTGCTGCTGCTGCTGCTACTAAGTCGCTTCAGTTGTGTCCGACTTCACCGCTTAGCCACTGGGAAAGCCCTTCTCTGTAGCTATCATCTCCCTATTGCTCCAGTTGCTTCTCCCGACCCTAAGCAACCACTAATCTGCTTTCCAGCCACATGGGTTTTCCAGTTCTCTCTTTCCTCTTTTCCTTTATTTATTTGGCTGCACTGGGTCTTGGTTGCACCATGAGGGATCTTTGGTTGCAGCGCACGTATTCTGTAGCTGTTGCTCGCAGGCTCCAGAGCTTGCTGGCTCAGTAGTTGCCAGTGCAAAGGCTTAATTGCTCCCTGGCACGTGGGATCTTACTTCCCCAACCAGAGACTGAACCCACAACTCCTGCTTTGCAAGGCGGATCCTTAACCACTGGACCACCAGGGAAGTCCCTAAAGCTTCCATTTCTTGACGGCATCACTGATCTAGCTCTCTCCAGCCTGTCCCTGCCTGGCACATCTCCCTCCAGCCCACGTCAAGAGGTGTCGATTTATCTTCACATCACCAGCATGGGGTGAGTACTACCACTGTGCCCATTTCACAGATGAGAAAACCAAGGCTCAGAGACTGCAAGCTCTGGGTCCTGTTACAGAGCCGGGGCGGGATTTGAACCTTCACCTCCGCAGCTTAAGCTCTGCGAAGTCCCCACTGCCCTTGAGATAAGGCCCAGCCTATTAACTTCAACTTGTCAAGTGGTCCTCCCCTCTAAGCCTTTGCCCATGTGGGTCCTTTGGCCTGGAGCACCCTCCCCACTTTCTGCAACTAACCCTCACTCTCTCCCCCGAGACCCCCTTCCAGCGTCCCTTCCCCCAGGAAACCCTCTGGAGGCCCTGGTATAGCTGTTCCCTGCCCCCTCCCCAGCCCTGAGCCCTTGGTTGTGAGACCAGGAGGCATCCGGCTGAAAATCTGAAAAATAAGTCCTGTAAACAAGTCACTGGCAGCATTAAAGGCTCTCATAGGCCGGAATCGCGATGGGGGGGCCTGATAACCCAGCTGTTTTGTGCTAGCTGCCCTGTGATGACATGGGCCAACTCTTCTCAGAAGTACGCATATGGAGAGGCCCCCAGGCCGCCCTCCCCCACCCGGCGCTGATAGCAGATAACAGCGCCCGAGCTGTGGTTTTCGCAGCAATCAGACTTGTGGTGCTAGGTCGAGTGAGATCAAAACAGTATCTGGGCCCAGCCACGGTCAGAGTGAAGGGCCGCGCGTGGGGCACTCGGCGATACGAGGGGGAGGCAGGGGGCCCCCAGCGCCTGATGAAAGCAGCGGGTTGGTATTATGCACAGTGGGGCTTTTTCCACCCTTTTCACACTGAAGAAATTGAAGTCCGGGACTTCCCTGCTCGCCTGGTGGTTGAGAATCCACCCGCAAATGCAGGGCAAATGGGTTCTATCCCTGAAGATTCCGCGTGCTGCCGGGCAACGAAGCCCGGGCGCCGAAATTACCGAGCCCTTTCTCCGGAGTCCACAAGCCACAGCTACTGAAGCCGGTGCACCGAGAGCCTGCACTCTGCAGTGGGGAGCTTGTGCGTGGCAAGGAATAGCTCCGCTTGCTGCAGCTGGAGAAAGTCTGCCTGCAGCAGCAAAGACCTAGCGCAGTCAAAGCCAAAGGGATAAGTAAAAATACAGTTATTAACAACAAGAGAGAAGCTGAGGTCTGGTCGGTCCACAAGCCACATTCCTTGGGTCTCTCTTGGCCAAGTGGGCATCCAGGTGGGTCTCAAACACTCCTGGTTCATAGACAGGGTTCAGGATTAGTGGAATGAGCTGCCGGCGGGCCTGGAGCGTCCCAGGGGGCCTGTGGTTTGTCTTAGGGGTTGGCAGGAAGTGTCAGTACCTTAGGAGCCTGTGTCTAGAATGGCGGCTTCTTTTCTGCCATGTCTCTGCAAAGGGGCGCGTCACTCTTCCTGGGTTCAGGTTTGAGGCTGGCAGTTGCCAAGCCAAGGACTTGGGTCCTGGAGAGGCCGGCTCAGCTGAACCCTGCTGGAAACAGCCTTGGTTCCAGAATGCATCCATGCTATTCCACACAGTTTCACACTGTTTCAGCTTTCTCAGGAAGACATAAACACGCTCAAATTCCCTGCACCCTGGGGCCTCCAAGGATAGGCCTGAAAGCCCCCAAGCTCCAAAGGCAAGGCTGGGTCTGCAGTACATCCAGCCACTTTGAGCAAATATTTTCAGAAGAGCCAGAGAATGCCAGGCCCTGTCCTAGGCAGGTTTGGGAAAAAATCCAGACCCTGTGATCTGATCCCTAACGTCCTCTGACCCCATCTTCTCTCATTCCTAACACACTAGCCTCTCTCCTGTGCTGTGATCACATTGGGTTCAGTCCGCCTCTGGGCTTTGCATTAGCTGTTCCTTCTGCCAAGAATGCTGTTCCCATGGCTCACACCCTCTGGTTCACTCCCTCCCTTCCCGCAGGTTTGAGCTCAAACAAGGAGGCCTTCCTTGATCTTCTCAGCTGAAATAACCTCCCCAGTCCTGCCCACCTCCTTGCCCTGATTCGTTTTTCTGTATTAGAGATTTTTCCTGATGTTACGTTGATATAGATAAGCAACCAGTCAGTCCTAAAGGAAATCAACCCTGAATATTCACTGGAAGGACTAATGCTGAAGCTGATGCTCCAGTCTTTGGCCACCTGATGTGAATAGTTGACTCACTGGAAAAGACCCTGATGCTGGGAAAGATGGAGGGCAGGAGGAGAAGAGGGTGACAGAGGATGAGATGGTTGGACGGCATCACCGACTCAATGCACGTGAATTTGCCCAAACTCTGGGAGATAGTGAAGGACGAGGAAGCCTGGTGTGCTGCAGTCCGTGGGGTCGCAAAGGGTTGGACATGACTTGGTGACTGAACAACAATGTTGATGTTGTGTTGCTTGTTATACATTTCCCCTCCCCCCCATTGCCAGGAATCTTGTCTTTCTTGCTCGCTGTAGTACCCCAGTCGGGCATGCAGCAACTGCATAGTAAATAGCTATGAACAAGTCTGGGGGAGAATGGACATACGTGTATGTATGACCGGGTCCCTTCCCTATTCCCTCGAAACTCTCACACCATTGTTTGTTCATCAACTCTACCCCAATACAAAACAAAAAGTTAAAAAAAAATAAAATAAATCGCCGTGAACAGATGGATAAAGTCAAGCGGAGGTGTGAGGTGGGGGTGATTGGGGTTTGGGGAGGTCTGTGGGGGACCTCTCTGACCTGACATTGGAAAGGCGGCCTGGAGAGTTTGCTCCTGGGGAAGTCGGCCCGGGTGTGACCCAGGACAGGCACAGAGCCACCGGGAGCCACCAGGCAAAGGGGTCGCTGGAGTCCCCAGGCTTTGCTCAGGCCCCGAGTTCTGAGATTATCTCTTTCTCTGTTCCCCACCCCTGTCCATGGGATCTGGGGGTTGATGTGTGTTCATGTCTGGCTAACTCTTTAAATAAACTTTTTATTTTGGAATAATTTCAGGCTTCCCGGCAAGTCACACAGGAAGTGCAGGGAGCCCTCCCCTCGCCCTCCTCTATCGACATTTGACATTTTCACAGTATCTTTTACGTTACTATGAATGAAACGCCACATTCTATTTGAACGTCACCAGCTTTTCCACTGGCATCCACCTTTGGTTCCGGGACCCCACACTGCATTTAGTCACTGCGCTGTTTCAAAAATATGGACGCAAGGGCTGCCCTGGCAGACCAGTGGCCGGGGACCCACCTGCCAATACAGGGGACATGGGTTCGATTCCTGGTCTGGGAAGATCCCACATGCCGCGGGACAGCTGAGCCTGTGAGCCACAACTACAGAGCCTGCACGCCTGGACGCCTGGAGCTCGTGCCTCGCAGTGAGAAAAGCCACCCCAGTGAGAAGCCCACGTACCCCAGTGACGGGGAGTCCTGCTCACGGCAACAAGAGAAAGCCCTTTTGCAGCAACGAAGACCCAGCCCAGACAAAAATAAATTAAAAAAAAAAATTAAATAAAGGAATTCTCTTTTCTCCCCTCAAATAAATAAATAAAATTAAAATATGGATTCCATGTATTGGAAGGGCTTCCTTTGTGGCTCAGATGGTGAAGAATCTGCCTGCAATGTAGGAGACCCAGGTTCGATCCCTGGGTCAGGAAGATTCCCCTGGAGAGGGGAACGGCAACCCACGCCAGAACTCCATGGACAGAGGAGCCTGGCAGGCTACAGCCCGTGGGGTCACAAAGAGTCAGACA
>SJYX01018769.1:16887-62217 GCA_006410675.1 Oreotragus oreotragus | reverse complement strand
TGGGATTCTCCAGGCAAGACTTCTGCAGTGGGTGGCCATGCCCTCCTCCAGGGACTCTTCCCGACCCAGGGATCAAACCCACGTCTCCTGCAGCTCCTGCATCGCAGGCGGATTGTTTACTGCCGAGCCACGGGGAAAACCCATTATTCAGCCATAAAAAGGAATGAAGCTCTGATACACATTACAGTGTGGATGAACCTCAAAAATATTATGCTGAGTGGAGGAAGCCAAGCCCCAAATGCCACATACAGTGCAATTCCATTTATAAGAAATATCCAAACAGGCAAATCCGTAGAGATGGAAGGCAGGTGTGTGGTTGACAGGGGTTGGGGGTGGGGCCATAAAGAGTGACTGGTAAGGGGGGCAGGAGTTCTTTGTGGGGTGATAATGTTCTGTAATTAGATAGGGGTGATGATTGCATAACGCTGTGAGTATGCTAAAAAACCACTGGGTTGTATACTTTAAAATGGTTAAAATGGTGCATTTTATGTTATGTAAATTTTATCTCAATTTAAAAAATCAGAGCTAGACTCTACGACCATCCCTGAAGCAGGGGGCTGGTGGTGGGGGATGCCCACAGGCACTGTCCTTCCCCCTTCCTTTGACTCAGTGACCAGGACAGATTTGGGGTCCTAATGACACCCCACCCGCCATGCCCAGGTGGCAGCTATTCAGGCTAGAACGGTAAAGGGGGAAGTGGGGCTTTTCGTGGTTCCAGGGCCCCTGGATTTGCATCGGCCACTTTTACATAAAATTCTTTCCAGGCTGTGCCCAGTGGGCCCTGAAGCCGGCCATGGGGTCCTCGGGCCGTGCACAAGGGGTGACCTCGCTGGTTTAGTGGCTAAGTCATGTCCAGCTCTTTGGCGACCCCATGGGCTGTAGCCTGCCAGGCTCCTCCGTCCATGGGACTTCCCAGGCAAGAGTGCTTACTGGAGTGGGTTGCTGTGTCCTTCTCCAGGTGCCTTCCCAACCCAGCGTCCGAACCCACAGTCTCCTGCATTGGCAGGCGGGTTCCTTACCACTGAGCCACCAGGGCAGTCCTCACTGGAAGCTTCCGCAATACCCAGTGTGACCCGCTGGTTCCTGTTTTGGGGGAATGTTATCACTACTGGCTTCTTAGAAAGAGCTCACCGTGGGGGAGCCTGCCAGCCCCCACCGACTCTGGGCACCACCTTTGCCCTCTCTTTCCCCTGGGTGGGGTGCAGCTTGCAGCTCTATCCTGGGGTCAGCAGGAGCTCAAGGCCAAGGGTTGGGGTGGGGGAAGGTGACAGGGCCCATTTACAGAGCACTTCCTATGTCCCTGGCTTTCTCTGTGCTGTGGGTCATCTCCTGGGACCCCCCAAATGACATGTTAGCCCCAGGCCCACAGTTCAGCTGAGAACATGGGGTTCATAGAGGTGTGATGGCCAGACCGAAGCCGGGCTGGGGTTTGAGGTGCTGGCCTGTTGCCAAGCCAAGGCTGATAAAGCCCCTGTTGAGATAAGCTGGGGAGACGGCCTGCCACCGTTTATTCAGGCAACAAATATTTACTGAGCTCCTCCCGGTGCCAGGGTCTGGGGCCGGGAGCCGGAAATTTGATGGGGAGCAAGCCGGAATGGCCTTACTCTCCCGATGACTGATGGCCTATAGCCAGGGGACAGATGAGAGAGACAGACGAGCAAGGTGATTCTGCAGAGTATGGTGGGGTGGTAGTGGGGTCCAAGAGCTGCAATGAGGCCCTGATAGGGGGAGAGGGCCTGGGGGGTCTTGATGGTGACCCCCTGACAAGGCGCCTGACAAGGCATCTCTTTCGTCGCCCTCTTTCCTGCTTTGGTTCACCCCCACGGGTCTGAATTTGCATTATTGGGACATTTCTTCTTTTTAAAACTTCTACCTCCTGCCTTCTCTTGGTGCAGGCTGAGGTGGGGGGCGGTGTTGCTCCTACCACACGGTCCTCCATGAGCAGAGGAATTCCTCCTCAGCGTCAGGCTTCTCAGAAAAGCCACCTCCGCGGTCCCCGGCTGGTGAAATGACCCTTTGGCTGGCCAGGAAGACCCTGCTGGACTCGCCGCCTACCGAGCGCCCCCTGCAGCTGAGGCTGGAAAGGACACCTCCTCGCCAGCCCTATTTTACAGAGGAGACCCCGAGGCCAGCGAGCTCAGACCAGGACTCGAATTCAGGGAGCCTCACCTCTCGGGCGCAGTGAGCCTGCCTACCCTCCGGGCACACAAGGGCATCAGACTAGAAAGAAAGAGACCCTGGAAGGGTCAAGGAGGCGCACACTGCACCTCCACCGGTGACATGGAGCCAAGCAGCCTGGCCTCACTGGGCCTCAGTTTCCCTCTGGCACATGGACTGGGGACCACTTCACTTGCGGCTGTAGTGGCCTTTGTGACCCCATGTCGTCAGCCTCCACTTTAACCTCTTGTTGGCATTGCACTGGTTTCAGAGCCACGTCCATGCTCTTGCTGGTGGCTTTGGAGGTTCTATGTGGCCGGTCCCTGCCCCCACCCCAGACCTGGGTCTCTCTGCCAGATCCTCAGACACATCAGAACCCCCCAGGACCCCAGGTCTTTGCATTTGCTCTTCCCGCATCCATCCATGTCTCCAAACCTCATCTAGCTGTCGTCGACTTCCCTGTCAGTCTCGGCCTGATGTCAAACGTCTTTCCTTTTCTTCTTTTTAAATGTTTTGTTCAAGTGCAGCATATAGACATCTACAGCTCGATAACTGTCCATCAAGGGAACACACCTGTGTAACCAGCGCCCAGATTAAGAAACAGAACATTCCCAGCCCTAATCCTTCCTGCCAAACCCTGGTGGGCTCAGATTTTTTGAACTGATGGTTAATGATTACATAACAGCCCTGCTGTCTGCGATGTAGCTGCCAGAGAAGCTGCTGGGTCCGTGGGTTGCATTAACAGAACTATAGACTCCAGAACAAGGGAGGTGATTTCTCTCCTCGTTTTGGGTTGATCAGAGCAGGCAGACAGCTGCCCCTGCCACTTTGAAACAGGGCACACAGACAGAGGGTTCAGTGAAGACCGCCGTGGTGTGTGTGCTTGTATGGGCACACTTCAGAGGGGTGCCCTGGGAGAAGGCATCGGAGCTCTAAGGCATTTAACTTAGAGGAGGACAGGCCCAGGTCCTTGGCCGGCTCCAGGTGGCTCAGTGGCAGCGCAAGGCAGGGCAGGAGCAGAGGGACCCCTCTGAGCGATGTGCGGGTTCCTGGGCTCCTTAATGGTAGTGAGCATCCCGTTAGGAGAGGGATGGAAGCCTGATTCCCCAGGATGGCAAGCTGAGCAGGAGCTCATTACTGCAGGCTGGCCAAGACATGGCTAGTCTAGCCTCTTACGTCACACCAGGCCTGGCAGAGAGGAGGGGGTGGAGGAGGTCTGCAGGAGACGTGTGGCCATGCTGAGACCTTTCTTGGGAGGGAGACAGAAGCCCAGAACCTACCCAAACTCACGGGGCCCAAACTGGCTTTCCAGGCACGGGCCGGCCTTGGGGCGCTGGTTTTGGGTGGAGTTCAGGTCGGGTTATATCTGGCATGGCCGCTCCCTCTCGCCGGCTGCAGCTGCCTGGGGTGGGGGACCGCTGGGCACGCTCCGCCACCCGCAGTCAGGCCGCCGCAGGTGCTGGGCCGGCCGCTTTACATAGCCACGCTTGGTCTCCTCCGCCTGGCTTGCCGGCCTTCCCCTCGACTCTCACCAGGAAAGGGCCCCGGGGTCCGAGAGCAGGGGCCGTCTCTGAGCCCCAGTGAGCTCTTGAGTATTTTTATTTCACTTCTGCGTTTCACTTTTACTGGTCGTGGGTGACAGGTACATGTTAGTCAGGCTCCAAGCGGTAGCTGCTGCGTCTGGGCTGGTTCCCTTGTGTGTCGATCACGGGTGGGGATGGGGGCAGGCACGCAGACCCGAGTTTGAATTCTATCCCTGCCATCGGCGGGCTGTGTAGCCTCTGGAGCGATCCTCAGCCTCTCTGAGCCTCCTGAGAGGGGCGTGGGGTGCAGGAGGGGAACTTGGGCCTGGGTTCTGATGCCACCCTGCTTCTGGCCCACCGGGCAGCCTCAAGCAAGTCCCTTCTCCACTCTGGACCTCAGTTCTCTTCTCTGTAAGATGGAAATAACTGCGACCACATCCTCGGAATGTCGCTTCTTTGACCCAGCGGTTGTTTGGTGTCTGGTTGGGTGGTTGTCCGGGGGAGGTGAGGTGTCCTGGAGACTTTGAACCAGCGGTGTGTCTTTGAACTTGAGAAGCTTGAGCTTGTATGAGGCTAGTTTAAAATGCAGATTCCTGAGCTCCCCCCTCACCAAAATCGCATATATTGACCTCCTCACTCCCAGCCTCTTGGGAAGCAGAGGTGCCGTCTCCTGGGTTGCAGTCCTCACTTTGTCCCCAATAAAACTTGACTCGCAACTCAAAAAATAAAAGGCAGATTCCCAGGCACTTCCCGGGGTGTGGAGGGAGCAGGGGAGGGTTGGCCCTCAGGTGTCAGCAGATGCCATGTCAGGCCGAGAAACGTCAGGAAACGCTCTAGGACCTGTGAGTGTGGTTGGAGTTCGGTGAGTGTTTCCTGAGGGGCTTCCCTGGTGGCTCAGCCCGTGAAGAATCTGCCTGTAACACCGGAGATGCACGTTCCATCCCTGCGTTGGGAAGAGCCCCTGGAGGAGGCATGGCAACCCACTCCAGTACTCTTGCCTGGAGAATCCCACGGGCAGAGGGGCCTGGTGGGCTGGAGTCCGCAGGGTAGCAAAGAGCTGGACACGACTAAAGCAACTGAGCACATGCTGTTTCCTGGGACGGGACCGGGGAGAGCTACGGGGAGGGAAACGCCAAGGCCCGGGGAGGTGAAGTCGTTCGCCCTGGGTCGCTCCACCAGCCAGTGGCCGCACTGAGGTTGAATGGGGTGGGGGAGTCGCTCCAGCGAACCTGGCGCTCCGGTGCACCGCGCTCTGAGCATCTGGCCCGGGGGCCACAGGGCTGCCGAGAAACGTGAAGCTTTGCGCTTCCCCCGGGAACAACTGGCAGCCCAGGCAGGGCTTATATAGCGGCTCCCAAAATATCAGGCCGCGGATAGGCTGAGGCGGCTGAGGGTGCGGCGGGCCAGTGCCGTGGCTTCCTGTCTTGCCAAGATGTTTCCTGCTGATAGCTGGGCCCAGTGGCGTTATCTGTGACCCTGGGGCCAGCAGGAGGACACCCCCCAACCAGCAAGGGGACAGACTGTTCTAGGCCCCAGGGAAGGGGCTGCAGGGACCCAGGAGGGGGTCAGGGCAAGCAGCCCTCTGAGGGTGGTGGGTAGTTAGGTCCACTCTCAAGTTCTGAGATGGAGTGGAGCTTGACTGCCCCGAGCGGAGCTGCAGCTCTGCGGCTACCGTGACTGTGTGACCCTCAGGAGCTGAGTCCCTCTCCAAGTCATCCTCATCCGTCAAATGGGGATAGTGGTGGCTCCATTTTCACTTGACATTCCCCACCCTAGCCCTCCCAGCCTGGCCGTCAAGCAGCCCCCAGTCTGGGGGAGATGCCCCCTGCACACACAGCCCTACAGGCTCTGGGCTCAGCTAGAAGGAGGCTGAAGGAATCCAGGTGTCTGTCTAGGGTGACTGCCTGGAGGAATGGTGTCATAGCTAGGGTTTAGCGGATATGTAGGAGTTCATCAGGCAGAAGGCATGGAAGGGATAACCAGGCTGAGGGCACAGTGTGTGAAGGCTTAGAGTCAAGTGACACTCTCCCTGTTTCACAAAGAAGGAAGCTGAGAGTCCAAGAGGGGGTGATTCCACGGCTCGGAAACCTGGCTCTTACTCCTAGATCTGCTGACCAGGACCTGAGCTCCTGGGAGAGGACTTATTCCCTCTCGGTCGAGACCCTGGGATCTGGGGAATTTTTTTTTTTTTTTAAATTTCAAAATAGATTTTATTGCAACCCAAATAATAGCATTAATTCATTCACATAATAAACTATATATGTATGCACATTTTAAATTATAGGCAATAAAAGGAGTAATATTTTCTAGGAACTAAAGTGCATCTTGGCAGAGGGTGTAGAATTAAAGCTGCCTCCGGTCATAACTCAGCCTCCTCAATTTTGTGTAAGTGTGACACATTTTCTTGCCTTGCTGTGTCCTGCTCAGTCACTGTGTGTACTGCTTTATCAGACCGATACACTGTGATTAAATGTTACTCATTTCACTCTGATTCTCAAAACAGTCTTGCGCCTCTGACTCTCACCGGCTCCGCCGTGGTCCTCTGAGCCCTGGTGCCTGAGTCTGGCGGCTCTGCAGGGAGAAGCAGGGAGGGACCGGGGTCAATGATGCATCTCCAGGTTCCAGCTGAGGTCTGAGACAGGGTCGCTGGCCCTGCCGCTGTTTTGCCCTCTGGCTTCAGGGACGTGGTCCACACCTCCCCGCCTGTGGAGGCAGGGACCAAGATGCCGCAGAACACCAGGGTCCCAGGACTGTTTCTCCAGGAGGACCCAGCCCCTGCCTGCTGGGCCCATATCTCCCTCACTGGCCCAAGTTTAGAGCTTTTGTGCGGAACACAGGGAAGGTCAATGGGGTGAGAGGTGAGGGAACCGCTGGCTTTCATCTCCTCTTTCATTTTTAAGAGACGTGAGTGAAATATGGAACTTTGTTCATAAATCAGTGCTACCTCTGTGGGGCCTCAGCCATCTGGGTCTGCGTGCTCAGTCATGTCCGACTCTATGCAACTCCATGGACTGCAGCCCGCCAGGCTCCTCTGTCCACGAAATTCTCCACGCAGGAATACTGAAGTGGGTTGCCGTTTCCTCCTTCAGGGGATCTTCCTGACCCAGGGATCGAACCCAAGCCTCTTGCATCTCCTGCATTAGCATGTGGATTTTTCACCACTGCGCCACCTGGGAAGCCCCACTCAAACAAATACATTTACATGAATATTCACAACAGCATTTTCACAGTAGCCAGAAAGTGGAAACAAACCAAATACCCATTGATGGGTGAAAGGTAAACAAAATGCGGTCCATCAAACGAGGAAATATTACTCAGCCATAAAAATGAATGAAGCCTGATACGCGATACAGTGTGGAGGAACCTCAAATTCATCGCCCAGAGCGAAAGAAGCCAGATACAGAAGGTCACACAATGCATAATTCCATTTATATGAAGTGTCCAGAAGAGCCAAATTCATCAAGACAGGAAGCAGCCTCGTGGCTCCAGGGGCTGAGGGAGGGGTTACGAGAAGGGACTGCTCATGAGAACAGGGTTCCCTTTTGGGGTGATGAAAACGGTCTACAATTAGATACTGCTGGTGGTTGCACAATTTTGTAAATGCACAAAGTGCCCCTGAATTGTTTGTTCACTTTAAGATGGTTCGTTTCATGTCATGTGAATTTCAGCTTACTTACCAAAAAAAAAAAAAAAGCAACCCACTCCAGTATTCTTGCCTGGAGAATCCCACGGACAGAGGAACCTGGTGGGCTACAGTCCATGAGGTCGCAAAGAGCCGCCCGCACACTACTGAGCAATTTACACTTTTCCCAGGGTCTAGTGGTTAAAACTGCACTTCCACTGCAGGGGCCAGGGGTTCGATCTCTGGTCAGAGGAAGTTCCGCACGCCTCACGGTGCAGCCAAAAAGAAAAAAGCAAACAGTATGTTTTGGCAGTTCCTCAAAAAATTGAAAATAGAATTGCAACAGATGAATTGATAAAACCAATGTGGCATATATGTTTGATGAGCTATTATTCAGCCTTTAAAAGGAAGGAAATCCTGACACCTGCTGCAGGTGGAATGAACCAGGAGGCTGTTACACTGAGTGGAAGAAGCTGGTTGTGGAAGGACAGATACTGTGTGATCCCACTTATGTGAGAGTCCGAAGGTAGTCATGTTCGTAGAGACAGGAAGTCGGATGGGAGTTGCCAGGGAAGGAGGGAAATGAGGGGGGTTAGCGTTTAATGGGGACAGAGTTTCAGTTTTGCAAGAAGAAAAAATCTGGAGATGGACTGTGGCGATGGTTGCACAACTGTGTGAATGTACTTAATGTCATGACCTGTGCTCTTTAAAATGGCTAAGACGGCAGGACGGCCCTGGGGGTCCAGTGACTGACTGTGCTTCCCATGCAGAGGCCCGGGCTCGGGCCCTGGTCAGAGACCTCGATCTCATGCGCCGCAACCGAGAGTCCCCATGCTGCTAAACCAAACGACCCTGTGTGCCGCCATGAACATCGGAGATGCCACGTGCCGCAACGAAAACCCCGCAAGCCGAGCAAATGAGTGAGTGCATGTGTGTGCTCTACTCGCGCAGTCGTGTCCGACTCTCTGCGGCCTCACGGAACGTAACTCCTCTGTCCCTGGAATTTTCCAGTCAAGAGTACCAGAGTGGGTTGCCATGCCCTCCTTCAGGGGCATCTCCCCAACCCAGGAACTGAACCCTCGTCTCTTGCATCTCCTGCATTGGCAGGTGGGTTCTTTACCACTGGTGCCACCTGGGAAACTTTTACAAATTGGCCAGGCTGGTGAATTTTATGTGTCTTATCACGATTTTAAGAAAGGAAGAAAGAGCCCAATGATCCCTCCTGTTGGAGCTGCTCTGGGCTCAGACTGCATTAGAGGAAGTTACCAGGTTTGTCTCTCTGATTAGAAGATCCCCTAACCATCTGCCTGCGAAGCTCCAGCTCATCCTACAAAACCCAGCTCGAACGCCCCCTCCTCCAGGCAGCCCTCTCGGATCTCCCAAGTAGATCCTGCTTTGCCACTGGGCCTCCCAACCCTTCCCTTCTTCTGACTCATCCCTGACCTCTCTGAGATGGGGTATGTGTCTGGCTAGTCAAGGGATGAGGCAGAACTGATGAGGAGTTGGGGAGTGGGGAATCCTGCTTTAAGGATAGGAGAGTATGGGGCAACAGCATGGGAGAGAGGCTTGGGAACCAAGACCATTTGTTCAGTAGGCATTGGCCGCCCCTCCCACACCTGCCCTGCGCCCTGAGGAGCTCCCACTGTGGGGGACAGAGCAGGACACACAGCGTGTGGTCAGGATTGGGCTGGGGCTGAGCGGCAGGGGGGGCCCTTTGCCTCAGTGACTCCAGCGCGTGGCCTGGCCCTGCCAGGGGGAGCTGGAGGCCCTGGCCGGGAGACAGAGGGGCAGAAAGGATTGTCCCTTAAAGGCTGGGTTGGAGAGGCTGAATGCGTGCCTGTGTCCTGTAGGTGTGAGCTGTGTGTGTGTGTCCTTCTGTGTATCTGTGCGGCAGGTGTGTCTCGGTGTGTCTCTCTGTGTCTGTCATGTGTATATCTGTGCTTTGCATGTGTCTCTGGGTGTGTACGCATGTGTGTGTGATGCACCCGTGTGTGTGTGTGTATGCGCACATGCACACGTGCCTATGTGACAATTTTGAGGAAGTGACTCCCCCGCTCAGAGGTGTTTGCTGCCGAGACTGTGGGAAGTCTCTCCACGCCGTCATCACCCCCACACCCTCGCCATCCCACAGTCCTGTGTCCCCAGGCCTTCTTGGCCCTCGGGCCACACTCCAAATCTGCCCATTTCTCTCCATCACCCAGCACCTCTGGCCTCCCCACCTCCCTCCTGCCTGGGTTCACCACTCTCCCATCAGCCACCAGAGGAAAACCTCAACCTCTCTGGGGCTCCCCATCCCCTTCTCCGGGGGCTCCTGGTCTTTGTTCTCCCTGCCACGTCCAGCCTCAGCCTCTGCCCTGAGTTCCCCAGGGATGTCTCCCCACCCCCTGCCAGGCTGAGGCATCCCTGGCCCCCACATGCTGTGAGCATGGAGATAACTGTTGTCCCTGCCCCCTGCCTCATCTCTCCAGAGTAGAGGTCTGGTACAGTTGCCTCTCTGCATTGAGAATGAGGTCTGGTACACAGCAGGTGCTCAATAAATGCCCAAATGAATGAATGAGTGTGGGAGGAGGGGCTGGAAAGGTCAGAGGAGCCAGATCCAGCAGGTACGCATCTGAGGGCCTAGGCAAAGGACCAATGCTGAGAAGCTATCTGAACACCTAAGGGGGGCCCCACGTGGTCTTAGAAGCATCACTTTGGTATGGGTTGGACAAGAGGCAAGTGCCAGGTATGGGAGGTTGCGTCAGGAGCTGGGCTTGTCCGGTGGAGATGGTGGAGACACAGAGGCTTAGGCTAGGTAGGGATGGGAGGCGAGGGGAGGAGCGGGAGAGCTGAGATTCAGTTCAGTTCAGTCGCTCAGTCGTGTCCGACTCTTTGCGACCCCATGAATCACAGCACGCCAGGCCTTAGGGAGGTGAAAAGGGCAGGTGAGTCAGTGATACACGCTCCTTAAGTTCCCGTTTGTGCCTTGAGTTGGCTGGGCAATTGCTCACTCAGGCCAAGGAGGCAAAGTAGAATGCTGAGTCCTTCTGGGGATCCCTTGACTCTGTGGCCATTTCCCGCGAGGAGGGGGGACCTGGAGACTTTGTTTCCAGATCAAGCTGAGATAGAGGATCCCCTGAGGGAATGGAGAAGAAACGGGGTAGACAAAACACAGAAGGAGATGGTGGCCTGGAAGCCAAGGACAGAGGCCCCCCAACCTTCAAAAATGTGGGTGTGGTCTGCACTCCTGTACTTCCCAGAGGGGAGCTTGGCATAAAATCCAGTGGGCAGGGACTTCCCTGGTGGTCCAATGGCCGAGACTCTGGGCTCCCAATGCAGGGAGCCTGGGTTTGATTCTTGGTTAGGGAACTCGATCCCACACGCCACAACTAGCGATCATGCATGCCACGATGAAGATCAAAGATCCCATGTGTCTCAGCTAAGACCCGGAGCAGCCAAATAAATAAATATATATAAAAAAAAAAGTCTGCTGGGCACAGTGCAGTGGAGTTGAAACATGCATGAACCACAGCCCCACCTGCCGGTGTGACATGGAAAAGACTGGTCCCTAAGTGCTGGTGTAGACGTGGGGCAGATGGCACTCTCACTCACTGCTGTGGGAGGTAAAATGGTCCAGCCACTTTGCAAGATGGTGTGGCAGCATCCACGGAGCATAGGTCTCCCCCTCCTCCATAACCGAGACGTCACACCCTTCGGTATTTACCCGCAAGAAATGAAGACACGCAGCAGCCACAGGACCTGGGCACACGTGCTCGGAGCAGCTCTAAACACAAACCAAACGCCCAGTGACAGGAGTGAGCCAACGAACCGCTGAGTTGTTGACATCCCACAGCTGTGCTGTGGGATAGTATACAGCAAAGAAAAAGGACAGGGGGATGTGGGTGAGTCTGGAATTCATGGTGATGAGCAAAAGGAGACAGATCCCAAACAGGACACATGGTGTGAGTCTGTGCATCCGAAGTTCAAGAATAGGCAAAATGAACCAATGGTGTTGGCCCACAGGACAGTTCCTTCTGGGAGATACTGCCCAGGGGGATGGAGGGCTGTTATGTGTCGATTTGAACATCCACAGAGTAAAAAATGCACGAGGCTGCACACCTCAGATCTGAGTATTTGGCATGAATTTCTGTGTATCTCTCAATCCAAAGGTAAATATATACAGTCATTAAAAACTCAGATGGTAAAGAATCTGCCT
Organism: Oreotragus oreotragus; assembly: GCA_006410675.1. Classification (NCBI taxonomy): domain Eukaryota; kingdom Metazoa; phylum Chordata; class Mammalia; order Artiodactyla; family Bovidae; genus Oreotragus; species Oreotragus oreotragus. Next base: position 50,720 of record SJYX01018769.1, on the reverse strand, counting down.
GCAATGCAGGAGACCCGGTTTCGATCCCTGGGTCAGGGAGATCCCCTGGAGGAGGAAAGAGCAACCCACTCCAGTATTCTTGCCTGGAGAATTCCATGGACACGGGAGCCTGGCAGGTTGTAGTCCATGGGGTCGCAAAGAGTCAGGCATGAATAAGCACGCACAGGCAAAAACAATTTGGACAGCACCTAAAATACACGAGATTTGCTGGGGTAAGGAGGCTGGGCGGTGATTACTGAAAAGAACCTGCTGGGAATTGCCAAGCATGGTATTCCCAGTTTGGCCAAGAGCCATGACCTTTTAGTCTTATTTTAAAAAACCAATTAAATGCCTCAAAAAAAAAACATGGAATTACCTTATGATCCAGAAGTTCCAGTCCTAGGGACATAACCAAAAGAACTGAAGGCAAGGATGCAAACAGATATTTTCACACCCTTGTTATTAAGAGCACAATTCCCCTTAGCCAAAAGGTGGAAACAGCTCACGTATCTGTCGACAGATGAGTAAGTCCACCCAGTGGAATATTATTCTGCCACAGAAAGGGAAGCAGTGACACACACCTCTGGATGTGTCTTGAAAGCAGCACGCCGAGTAAAAGCAGCCGGACACAGAAAGACCACACAGGGCGTGATTCCACCTGCGTGACATGAAGAGAGGACAGGCAAAGCCGCCGAGACGCGGAGCAGGTCGGTGGCTGCCGCGGCCTGCAGGCGGCGGGTGGGAGTGACTGCTCGCGGGGACAGGTTTCCACCTGGGGTGGAGAAAGTTCTGGGATCCGACAGAGGCTGTGGCTGCACAAAGTTGTTGACCTCTGATTCTTTGTTCCCTCTGGGTCCTTGTTAGCTGAGTTAGTGTCCTTCCTTGGCGCTTATGATATTCTCTAAGGTGTATTTTGTCTGCTACGAGAATTGCTCTCCAGGCTCTTCTGAGTTCCATTTGCAAGGAATATCTTCCTCCATCCTCTCACTTTCAGTCTGTACAGATCTCTGGTCTGAAGCGGGTCTCCTGTAGACAGCATATATATGGGTCTTGTTTTTCAGCCAGTCTGTGTCTTTTGGTTGACGTGTTTAACTCATTTACATTTAAAGTAATTATTGATATATGTGTTCATATTGGCATTTTCTTAATTGCTTTGGGTTTATTTCTGTAGGGTTTTTCCCCTCTCTTATGTTTTCTGCCTACAGGAGTCCCTTCAGCATTTGTTGTAAAGCTGGCTGGGTGGTGCTGAATTCTCTTAACTTTTGCTTGTCTGTAAAGCTTTTCATTTCTCCATCAACTTTGAATGAAGTCCTTGCCAGGCAGAGTAATCTTGGTTGTAGATTTTTCCCTTTCAGCACTTTGAATATATCCTGCCATTCCCTTCTGGCCTGCAGAGATTCTGCTGAAAGATCAGGGGTTAATCATACAGGGTTTTCCTTTTATTTTAGTTGTTTCTGCATAGTATTGTGGATGCACTAGATGCCATGGGATTACCCACTCCAAAGGGGTTATGTGAATGGTGATAGGTTGTGTGAATTTCACCTCAGCTGAAAAAACAGCACTGCCTGCTGACGCAGGAGACTCAGGTTCAATCCCTGGGCTGGGAAGATCCCCTGCATGAGGAAACGGCAACCCACTCCAGTATTCCTGCTCGGAAAATGCCGTGGACAGAGGAGCTCTGTGGGCTACAGTCCATGGGGCCGCAAGGAGTCAGACACGACTGAGTGCACAGCACACAGCACACACACACACAGTGAATCGGTGACACCGGGGCCTTACAGCTTCTCACAGGGTCTTGGCCCCTAGGACACACACACAGTGAATCGGTAACACCGAGGCCTTACACTCCTCACAGGGTCTTGGCCCCCAGGACACACACAGTCAATGGGTGACACCGGGGCCTTACACCTCCTCACAGGGTCTTGGCCCCCAGGAAAGGGGAACGAGTCATTCCTACTATGTGGACAACAACCTAACTCGCTTTCTTCTAACAAAATGGCATGCAGAAGTTCCATGTGGTCATGGACAGAGGCCCAGAGAGGGTCGGGAGTCTGCCTGAGGTCACAGAGCAAGCCTCAGTTTTGGACTGGGGCTCCCGGGTGAGCTTGAATGAGGCACAGACCCAGTTCCCCATCTGTTGAATGGCTGGAAGGAAGCGGGTGAGGGTTACTCTGCCTGCTCTCCCCCAGGAGCCCCCCATCCCCCCAGGGGGCAGCACTGGGTATAGGGGACATGTGCAGTCCTGGTGCCCTGGGGACTGCTCCAGCCTGTCTTTGGGCTTCAGTTTCCCCATGTGTACAGCGGGGCTGGAGGTTCAGGCCGGTACTGGGCCACCTACATGAGCTAAGTTCCCCTGAGTTTGGGAGAGTCAGCCTGAGCCCTTGGTGGCCCTGACTTGATCCTTCTAGCCAGGATAGGCTGCTCAGTGGGTATCACAGGCACTACCTGAGATCAGAGTCCCCAGCGACTCTGCCCACCCTCCATCCATCAGGGGCTGAGAGGCATAACCAGGCAATCAGGGAGCAGTCAGAACCTGAGACCTTTCTGCTGCCGCTGCTGCTAAGTCGCTTCAGTCGTATCCGACTCTGTGCGACCCCATAGATGGCAGCCCACCAGGCTCCGCCGTCCCTGGGATTCTCCAGGCAAGAACACTGGAGTGGCTTGCCATTTCCTTCTCCAATGCCTGAAAGTAAAAAGTGAAAGTGAAGTCGCTCAGTCCTTAGAGACCCCATGGACTGCACCCTACCAGGCTCCTCCATCCATGGGATTTGCCAGTCAAGAGTACTGGAGTGGGTTGCCATTGCCTTCTCTGCCTAGGACGTACCCAAGCCTCAGTTTCTACATCTGTCCTGCTCAGGCTGATTGAGAATCCCCCATACAGGATAACAGGTGTTTGGGGGCAGCTCTGTGCTCAGAGAGGGCCTGATCCTTCCCATCCCCAGGTCTGTACCCACCCACCTTTCTCTGTGGCCTTCAGTTCAGTTCAGTTCAGTTCAGTCGCGCAGTTGTGTCCGACTCTTTGCGACCCCATGAATTGCAGCACACCAGGCCTCCCTGTCCGTCACCAACTCCCGGAGTTCACTCAGACATGTCCATCGAGTCAGTGATGCCATCCAGCCATCTCATCCTCTGTCATCCCCTTCTCCTCCTGTCCCCAATCCCTCCCAGCATCAGAGTCTTTTCCAGTGAGTCAACTCTTTGCATGAGGTGGCCAAAGCACTGGAATTTCAGCTTTAGCATCATTCCTTCTTGGACCTGCCCTATTCGAAGGCACCCAAGCATTTACTTATGATCTGTGGGTGCCTCCTGGTGGTCACGACTGGCAGAGCTCTGTGGGAGTGTCCACAGGCTTGCAACTCAGCTCAGCACTGCCCTGGACCCTGGGGACACAGCAAGGATAAATGAGACAGGGGATCCTTCCCTTCAGGGGGCTTCTAGGCAGATTGGGGACACAGGAAATGTGGAACAAAGAACTATTGTTTGTAGGAACAAGCTGGCGTGGCTGGGGGAAGTTGAGACTTGAGTTAAGCTGTGTCAGGAAAGAGGCGGCCGAGAGACGGGTACACAAGGCAGAGGGAACAGCGAGTCCATGGGCTCCGAGGCAGAGACAAACCTGGGGCAGAGATGCGGGGATGGAAGGAACACAAGGGAGGAGGGCAAGAGTGGAAATCTAGACGGAATGGGGCCAGACACTCAGGCCAAGAGGGACGGTCTCACTCTGAGGGCACTGGGGAGCCATGGCGGGATTTTGAGCAAGGGTGGGTCACGATCTCCATTACAGTCTTTATTGGGAGTGATCTTAGGGGACTTCCCTGGTGGTGCAGTGGATAAGAATCCGCCTACCAAAGCAGAGGATGTGGGTTCAAGCCCTGGTCTGGGAAGAGTCCACATGTCAAGGAGGAATGTAGCCCCTGAGCCACAACCACCGAGCCCGCTCTCTGCCTTTCTCACAACTAGGGAAAACCTGTGAGCAGCAACGAAGACCCAGCACAACCAAAAGTAAATAATTTTTTTTTTTTTTTTTAAAGAGTGATCCTAGACTTGTCACAAAAACGCTGGTGATAGTTTAACGTGTATGCATCACTGATCGGAATAAATAAAACTTGACAACTGCAGTCAAGGTTCATGGCCCCCAGCTCAGCCCTGGACATCCCTCTCCCTGCCCCAGACAATGCTGTTGTCTAGAATTTGGAGTTAGTCTTTCTCTCATGTGTGTGTGTCTTAGTCGCTCAGTCATGTCTGACTCTTTGCGACCCCATGGACTGTAGTCTGCCATGGGATTTCCCAGGCAAGAATACTGAAGTAGGTTGCCATTCCCATTCCATTCCCTTCTCCAGGGGCTCTTCCTGACCCAGGGATCCAACCCTGGTCTCCCGAATTGCAGGCAGATTCTTTACCATCTGAGCCAAGGAAGGCCCAGCCTTTCCCTTATATGATTCTGCATTTTATGATATACTATGTGGCCATAAGGGCTTCCCAGGCGGTACTGGTGCCGAAGAATCCGCCTGCCAGTGCAGGAGACGTGGGTTCGTTCCTTGGGTTGGGAAGACCCCCTGGAGGAGGAAACGGCAACCCACTCCAGTATTCTGGCCTGGAGAATCCCATGGACAGAAGAGCCTGGCAGGCTGCAGTCCACGGGGACGCGGGGTCGCAGAGAGTCGAACCTGACTGATGAGCACATGAACCAGTGAACCACGTGGCTATAAATGCTGTAGTGCTGTTTCACGCGATTTTAAACTTTGTATGAATGGCGGGCGGCGGGGTGGGGGGGACACACATCCTCCTGCGGTTTGCTCGTTTCATCAACAAGGTTGATAGATTTCTAGCTGTTAGTATTTTCCACTGGTTTTTAAGCTTTGAAAAACTGAGGTACAGCACGTGTACCCGAGGTGTTTAAAGTGCACGCCTTCAGTGCCTGTGAGCTGCACGCCCATAAGTGGCACCCAGGTGACTATGCAGAAATCTGTCTCCCACCACTCCAGAAGGTTCCGTCCGGTCAGTAGCCGCCTGGCCCCAGGGGCTGCTGCGTTTGTGTGTGGGCTGACTCTGAGATGCTATGGGTGAGCTCTTGTGGCTTTGTCATTCCTGCAACTCTTCCATCGTGTGGCACATCCACTCCTTGTGATTCTAGTCTGAAGCTCTCGTGTGCCAGGCTGCTGTGAACTTTGGAGCCCCTGTCTTTTCACGATATGTGTGCTCACTTGTCTGGGGTGAGTGCCCAGGGGTGGAATGGCAGAATCCCAGGCTGGGCAAACTGTCAACTTTGGTAAGACTACTGGGCGGCGCTGAGAGATGTGTTAGCGTTCCCAGCCCTGGGCCGTTCACTGAGTGAGCAGAATATTCGCGTGGATGAATTGACAACTGTTCTGCCATCATCCCACCGGTTCCCATTTGGTTGTTTTCCACTGTGAGCTCTTACAGAGACATGGTGGGTGTTCTTGGACCGTTGCGCTTGTGTGAGGGCTATGGGGGGCCTGCGATGGAGTTTGGGCCTGGACCAGGGGGAAAACAATGGCATCGTTACTTTAATTAAAATTAATGAAAATTCGGGCTTCCCAGATGGCTCAGTGGTAAAGAATCAGCTTGCCAAGCAGGAGATGCAGGTTACATCCCTGGGTCAGGACGATGCCCTGGAGGAGGAAATGGCAACCTGCTCCAGTATTCTTGCCTGAAAAATCCCACGGGCAGAAGAGCCTCCAGGGCTATAGCGCACGTGGTCGCAAAGAGTCAGACACCACTGTACTCAGCGGCTGAGCACGCAACTAAAATTCAGCATTTCTGAGCCAGGGCTACGAAATCCCAAGGGGCTTGTGGGGGTACTGATTCCTGGCCTTTCTTCCCTGCTGTGAGCTCCTGCCAGAGAAGGCCATTAACGCACCTTTCCTTCCGTGCTTCAGGAAGCAAAGAACCTCCGAGGACCCCCAAGATGAGCGCTCTCGGGTGTGCGTGTTTAGATGCTGTCGTGTCTGACTCTGTGACGCCATGGACTGCAGCTCGCCAGGCTCCTCTGTTCTTGGGGATTCTCCAGGCAAGAGCCCTGGAGCGGGTTGCTGTGCCCTCCTCCAGGGGGGCTTCCTGACCCAGGGATTGCACGCACACCCCTTATGTCTCCTGCGCTGGCAGGTGGATTCTTTACCACTCGCGCCACCTGGGAAGCACTTTCTCATGCTTGATGGTGAATGGGGCTCCTTTGTGAGGGGCAAGTAGCGTCCGACTACTCCTACACCTGTTCCTGTTATAAATGTCTGCTGTATCTGAGTATTCCTTTCCCAGGTTTACTGATGTGGTTCAGTTTGGTGGTGGAATGAGTTATGTGGCTCAATTAGACTCTGTGGAAAGATATTTTCCTAAGAGTAAACCCTGCTTAGTCATGTTGTAATATTGACCGCTGCTCAATTCTGATTGCTAATATTCTGTTTGCAAGCTCTAAACTAAGGCTCGTCTACAGTTGCCTTTTTTTTCTATCTTTAACTTGTTTTAAGTATTCAAGTGCTGGCTCCTTCAAAGAATGAACTGGGGAGCTTCCCACCATTTTGATTGCCTGGAATTAGAGTCATCTGATTTTAATACATGAAATTGGGGGGATTATAATATTATACTTGTAAGGTTCCTCTAAAAATGTACAATTTAACAGAATTATGAGGCAAACATCTGTGTTACCACCACCCACTTGAGAAATAGAGTATGGTGTTGTATGAAAGGAAAGGTTAGCACTCCCTTTAACAGGGATGGAAGAGGCCCTTGGGCCTGACAACATGCATACCGTTAAGGCATTGCCTCCTACTTCATGGCATCTATCCACTGCTTTTATTGGACCTGATTAAACTTAAAAGTTTTTGCACCATAAACCAGATGAAAAGACAACCCCCAGAATGGGAGAAAATAATTGCAAATGAAGCAACTGATGTAGGATTAATCTCCAAAATATATATATAAGCAGCTCATGCAGCTCAATATCAGAAAAACAAGCAACCCAATCAAAAAGTGGGTAGAAGATCTAAACAGGTTTTTCTCCAAAGAAGACATACAGATGGCGAATAAACACGTGAAAAAATGCTCAGCGCCACTTGCTATCAGAGAAATGCAAATCAAGCCCACAGTAAGGTATCACCTCACAGCAGTCAGAATAGCCATCATCAAAAAACCTATAAACAATAAGTGCTGGAGAGGATGTGGGGAAGAGGGAACTCTCTTGCACTGTTGGTGGGAATGTCAACTGATACAGCCACTATGGGGAACAGTATGGAGGTTTCTTTAAAAACTAAAAATAAAACGACCACGTGATCCAACAATCCCACAACTGGGCAGACGCCAGGAAAACCATCATTGAAAAAGACCCAGGCCCAGTGTTCGCCACAGCGCTGGTTCCCGCAGCCAGGACAGGAGGCGACCTAGATGTCTTTCTACAGAGGGCTGGATGGAGGAGTGCTGGTGTTACCCAGCCGCAGAAAGGAGTGCGTGTGAGTCAGCTCGAGTGAGCAGGGTGAGCCCAGAGCCTGTTGTTAGGAGTGAAGTAAGTCAGACAGAGAAGAAACAATATCATATATTAATGCATATATATGGAGTCTAGAAAGAATAGGACTGATGAACCTATTTGCAGGGTAGAAACAGAGACTCAGATATAAAGAGATTATGGACACAGTGGGGGCAGGAGAGGGGGGCACAAATCGAGAGAGTGGCATTGAAATATATACATATATTACCATATGTAAAATAGAGAGCTAATGGGGAGTTGCTGTATAACCCAGGGAGCTCCACCCGGGACTCTGTGACACCTGGAGGTGTGGAAGGTGGAGGGAGATCCAAGAGGCAGGGGACATATGTATACCCATGGCTGATTCATGCTGGTGTACGGCAGAAACCAACACAACGTTGTAAAGCAGTTATCCTCCAATTAAAAATAAATTAAAAAAAGAATACAGCCAACATCCCAACCCACACTGTCTGGTCCTTCTCCTCTCCTCCCCGCTCCCCCAGGTAGCTGTGCTCTGACTTGATCTTCATCTCACTCTTTAGAGGTTTTCCCTTACCCTAGAAACTTCCCTGAAGAATACAGTTTAGGTTAAGCCTGGTTTTAAACTTCATCCCAAAGGAGTCACACTGTCTGTCTTGTTTTGTGTCTGAATCACTGCTCACTGAGTAGGTCTTGAGGGAGTGAGTGAAGTCGCTCAGTCTTTGTGACCCCATGGACTGTAGTCTACCAGGCTCCTCCCTCCTTGGGATTCTCCAGGCAAGAGTACTGGAGTGGGTTGCCATTTCCTTCACCAGGGGATCTTCCCGACCCAAGGATCGAACCCAGGTCTCCTGCATTCCAGGCAGACGCTTTAACCTCTGAGGCACCAGCAAAGCCCGAGTAGGTCTTAAGTGAAAGTGAAGGTGAAGTCACTCAGTCGTGTCCGACTCTTTGTGACCCCGTGGACTGTAGCCCACCAGGCTCCTCTATCCACGGGATTCTCCAGGCAAGAATACTGGAGTGGGTTACCATTTCCTTCTCCAGGGGATCTTCAGTGCCCAGCTAAGAACGCCATCCCACCTTATTCTCTTTCAAGATTCCTCTTCTTGGGCCTCTGATCTTCTATGCACATTTAATTAGTTAATTTTTGGATGCACTGAGCTTTCTCCACTTGCTGCAAATGGGGGCTCCTCACTAGCTGCAGCAAGTGGGAGCTTCCCATAGCAGGGACTTCCTCATTGTGGGGCACGGGCTTTACAGTGTGTGGGCTTCAGTACTTGTGGCCCGTGGGCTTGGTTGCTCCAAGGCATGAGGCAGTTTCCCGGACCAGGGATTGAACCCGTGTTCCCTGCACTGACAGGTGGATTCTTAACCACTGGACCACCGGAGAAGTCCTTCTATGTCCATTTCCGAATTCGTTTGTCAAGTTTCACAGAAACCTGATTGAGATTTTATTGGGAAATGCATTTAATCTATAATTCAACTTGAGGAGTGTATTAGTTTCTTATTGCTGTGGTAACAAATTACCAGGTTAAAACAACACAGATGGATGAACATAAACAGTTCTGGAGGTCAGAAGTCTAAAACGGGTCTTACCAGGCTAACAAGCAAGGTTACCAGCAGGAAAGTATCCTCTCTGGGGTCTCTAGAGGAGAATATGTCTCCTCAGTGTTTCTAGCTTCTAGAGGCTGCCTGTGTCCTTGGCCCCCGACCCCTTCCTCCATCTTCAAAGCCCAGCCACACTAGGCAGAGTCCTTCTCACACTGCCACTTTCTTCCACATTTGAGGACTATAGTTATGTTGGGCTCACCTAGGTTATTCAAGGCAATCTCTCTACTGAGGTCAGCTGATTAGCAATCAAGCGCTTTGGCAAACTTAACCCCCCTCTGCCACATAACTTAACACATTCACAGACTTGATGGATTGGACCGTGGGCCTCGAGTCGGGGTGGGGAGCACTCTTCTGCCTCCCACAAGAAGTGGCGCCGTTCCTGCTTAGTCGGTAAGTTGGGCCCGACTCTGAGAGCCCACAAGGGTGCTGGTGTCTTTGATGTTTCGACTCTGTACTCAGGGTATGTCTAGCCATGTGTGTGTCAGTCACTCAGTCGTGTCAGACTCAGGGGTGGGGAGCACTCTTCTGCCTCCCACAAGAAGTGGCGCCGTTCCTGCTTAGTCGGTAAGTTGGGCCCGACTCTGAGAGCCCACAAGGGTGCTGGTGTCTTTGATGTTTCGACTCTGTACTCAGGGTATGTCTAGCCATGTGTGTGTCAGTCACTCAGTCGTGTCAGACTCTTGGCGGCCCCACGGACTGTGGCAGCACACCAGGCTCCTCTGTCCATGGAATTCTCCTTGCAAGAAGCCTGGAGTGGGTTGCCATGCCCTTCTCCAGGAGGTTCTAACGACCTGCACGAAGTCCCCGTGCAGATCTTGGATAGCTCTTTAAATCTGACCCGAGGAACTTCCTCTTCCACTGTTGCTTGGCTGCCGCAGCCCATGGGGTAGCTGAGGGTCGGACGCGACTGAGCGACTTCACTTTCCCTTTAGCTGCAGTTCGCTTCGTGCCTGTGCACACTCATGTTGGACTCTGTGGCCCCATGGACTGTAGCCCACCAGGCTTCTCTGTCCGTGACATTTCCCAGGCAAGAGCACTGGAGTGGGTTGCCATTTCCTCCTCCAGGGGATCGTTCCGACCCAGGGATCGAACCCACGTCCCCTGTGTCTCTAGGTGGGTTCTTGAGCACTGATCCACCAGGGAAGCCCTGTAGTTTGCTTAAGGGTTGTTTGTTCATTTAAATCATGAATGGATGTTTAATTTTTTCAAATACTTTACCTGCATCTACCTACTGAAATGATCACATACGCTTTCCTCCCTTACTTTTTTTAAAGACAGTGGATGGATTTTCCAGTATGAAGGCAACTTTGCCTTCCCAGGACTTAACCTGAATTTAGTCACAACGGTATGTCCTTTCTATACAATGCCAACTCAACCACCTGCCCCCAACCCCTGGAATTTTATTTAGGATTTCCGCACATCTATGGTCACATCTAATCTCACTAAGAGAGATTATAATTTTCTTGTCTCATATTGCTTCAGGGACATGCTAGTCACATAAAATGAGTGTTTTGTATTTATTTATTCTTTGGGGGAGTTTGTGAAATTCTTTTTTTTTCCTTGAATGCTTGGTAGAACTTTCCCAATAAAGTCATTTTGATTTGGAGTTCTGACTAGCAGTTATAGGACTATTTAGATTTTAATTTCTTTTTGAGTTTATATATTTCCGCTCCAGGAATTTATCCAAGGTAGCTAACATTTTCAAGTTTGCTTGAATAAAGTTGTTCATAGTCTCTCTTTATCCAGTGCTCTTCTTGCCCATATGGCTTAATTCAGGAGGATCAGAAAAACATACCTCCCCCAGTGTGGATGAAGTCTGAGCCGGCACACACGTGGCGGACAGAAAGTGGACGGAGTGTCTTTGTGAAGTGGCACATGCCCTGCGCTCGTCTTTTTAATACTTTTAAGCTGTGATAATGTTTCTCCCCCATTTCCAATAATAGTCTTAGTGCCTTTATCTTGCTTAAAATTTCCAGAAGATCTTCAATTTTAAATAGCCAACTTGTTTTGTTGATTCTCTTTATTGAAAGCTTTCTATTTCCCTCATATCTGTTCTTTGTTATTTCCTTTCTGTGCTCGTAGGTTTATTTTTATTCCAACTTTTTGAGATGGATGCTAAGCTCATTCTTTTCAGTCTTTCTTTTATATTTTATGTACAGTGGGCTTCCCAGGTGGCTCAGTGGGAAAGAATCTGCCTGCCAGTGCAGGAGACGTGGGCTCAATCCCTGGGTCGGGAAGATCCCTGGAGAAGGAAGAGGCAACCCACTCCAGTATTCCTGCCTGGGAAGTCCCATGGACAGAGGAGCCTGGCAGGTTACAGCCCATGAGGTTGCAAAAGTCTTTCTTTTACGTAACTTTATACATAACGTCATAGTATGTGGGAATCCCAGGTGGCACCAGTAGTGAAGAACCTGCCTGCCAGTGCACGAGACGTGAGACGCCCTTCGATCCCTGGGTGGGAAGATCCTCCCTGGAGGAGGGCATGGCACCCCACTCCAGTATTCTTGCCTGGAGAATCCCATGGGCAGGGGAGCCTGGCAGGCTACAGTCCATAGGGTCACAGAAAGTTGGACATGACTGAGGTGCTTTAGCATGCAGCATGCATTCTACGTTACATATATGCAACATACATCACATAAACATATACTGTAATATCTAGTATTTATAAATGTAAGGCCACACAAATTTCCTTCAAAGTGCTGGTTTAGCTGCATTGCACAAGGTTTAAAATGCAGTATTTTCATTGCTTTTCAATTCAAAATCTATAATTTTCCTAGAACTCCTTCCTTGATCAATGGGTTATTTAGAACTGGTTCCCAAAGAATGGAGATTTTTCTCATTATTGTTTTTAAAATTGATTCCTAACTAAGCAGCATTTGGCCAAGGGACTATTTCCTTCAGTCTTGCTTTAAAACACAGTGTGTGCTTCAAAGGAAAATGTATTCTGTAGTTGCTGAATACTATGTTCCACAAATACGGGTCCATTAGTTAAAATTCATCGCACTGTTCAAATATTCTCTTTACTTCCTTGGGTTTACTTGTTCTATCAGCTGCTGAGAGAGATGAATTTAAATTGCTCATTTTTTACTGTGGGCTTAGCTATCCTTGTAGTTGTGTCAATTTCTGCTTTATGTATTTTGAGACCATGTTGTTGGGGTCACACAAATTAAAAAAAATTTTATATTCCTAATGAAGTAAATCTTTTATTATTTTTATTATGACGTCCCTCTTTATCTCCAGCAATGATTTTGCCTTAAAGCATACGTTGTCTAATATTATCTTAATTCCAGCTTTCTTTTGGTATTTCTATGGTTATTTTCCCCATCCTGTTATTTTTAAATTGTCTTCATCTTAACGGTTTTGATGCACCTCTTATAAATAACACAGAGTTGGAATTTTAAGAAATCCAGCGTGACAAACCAACCTTTAGCTGGAATATTTAGCCCGTCTACATTTAATGGAGGAACCTATCTGACACCTAAACCTGGGTTTAAATTTACTGTATTGTTTTGTTTGCTGTTTCCTCCCCTTAAGTTCCTTTTTATCTTCTCTGGCCGTCTTTTAGGTTGTTTTGTGTGTGTGTGTGTGTGTGTGGTTTTAAAAAAATCATTGCTTTCCCTCGGAACATTTGGAAATTGCAATTATTTTATTATTTTAGCGATTCCCTTAGCAAATATAGTGTGCTGTGCGTAGGCTCACAGTCGAGTCCGACTCTTTGCAGCCCCAGGGACTGTGGCGCGCCAGGCTCCTCTGCCCCTGGGATTCCCCAGGCAAGAGCACTGGAGTGCGGGTTGCCATTCCCTCCTCCAGGGGCTCTTCCCAACCCAGGGGTTGAGCCCAGGTCTCCCACGTTGCAGGCGGATTCTTTACCAGCTGAGCCACAGGGGAGCCCTTAGAGACGATAACACACGCTTATAAAAACGCAGATTCCACCCATGCTTTTCACTGCCCTCCGTCAATCATGTACTGGCAAACTTTAACTCCATTTACTTCTTCAGGATGTGGCTTTTTTTTCTTGTATTTTAACTCTATCGTTTTTCTTAACTTCAGGAAACACTGTTTTATGCAACCTGGGTTTACGTTTTCGCACGTATTTACTTTATTCCTTACTCCTTCCTGTGTCTGGACCTGCCATTACTTTCCTCTTGCCTGAAGTAATATATAATTTAATATTTTCTTTAGTGTGAGTCGGCTGCTCGCAAACTAACGGGTTTTGTCTGAAAAAGTTTTTACTTCACCCTCAGTCTTGGAATGTTTTGTTGGGTGGGCAGGTTTCTTTCAGCTCACTGAGAGTGTCACTTTGCTTTCATCTGGCTTCCTTTGTTGCTGATGTAAAGTAACCTGTTTACCTCACTGTCCCGCTTTTGAACTTAATATTTTCCCCCCTGGCTGCTTTAAAGGTTTTAGTTTTTTCTGTAAACATTTTACTGAAATGTTATACACAGAAGAGTGAGTAAATCATAAGTTGTTGATGCATTTTCAAAAGTAAGACCACTTTTGTAATCTGCATCCAGATTAAAAAAAATTCACTAATATTTTCTAATTTCCATTACATTTTCTTCTTTGACACATGGTAATTTAGAAGAGTTCTTTAAAAGCTAATTATATTTGGAAATTAAAAAAAAAACTCATTTGTTGTTAATTCTAACTCAATTCTCTTGAGAATTTCTGAGAATGTAGACTCTAAGAACTCTTAGAAATTTGTGGAAACTTTTTCAGGGTCTGTCACACTTTTTTTTTTTTTTTTTCTGAGGTCTGTTTGGTCTGATATCAACATAACTGTATGAGATTTGTCGTGGTGTGTTAGCATCTTCTTACTTTTAGCTGCGTTGCGTACTCATCTTTTAGGTGTGTATGTCATAAACGGGCTTCCCAGGTGGCGCTAGTGGTAAAGAACCCACCTGCCAAAGCAGGAGACACAAAGAGACATGGGTTCCATCCCTGGGTCGGGAAGATCCCCTGGAGGAGAAAATGACAACCGACTCCAGTATTCTTGCCTGGAGAATCCCATGGACAGAGGAGACCAGCGGGCCACAGTCCGTGGGGGGGTCGCAGAGTCAGACACGACTGAAGTGACTCAGCACGTATTTCATAAACAGGGTATAGCCGGATTTGGAGTTTTAGTTCAGTCTCTTTAACAGCATCTTAAACGAGCAGGCTTGCAGCATTTACATTTAAGTGTATGATCCCTGATGTTTGGGTTTATTTCTACAATCTACTTTAGTTTCTACGGTACAGAATGAAAAGCTGTGCAGTTTTTTCTTTTTGGCCATGCTGCCTGGCATGTGGGATCCTCGTTCCCTGACCAGGGATCAAACTCGCGCCCCCTGCATTCCTGCATCAGGAGTGTGGAGTCTCAACCACTGGACCACCAGGGAAATCTCGTGCGGTGCAGTTCTAAGTGCTGTTTATCATTAAAACATTCTTAGGATACTTGCATTTATTCTGATTTTCCTATGCTTCTCTCTCCTGTTGGTTCGTTAAAATCTTCTTTAAATCCTTTCCCAACCACTGGTTTGGGAGTTATACATGGATACATAGCTTTTTTAGACTTTAGTCCATCTTCCTCCCAAACAGTATAAAGGTGTTAGGAGCCACTGATGCCAACCACCTATCTCCTCTATTTTGCAGGATGCTGTGCAGAATTTTAGCTGTACCTTAGGTTACTACTCAGACATTACTTGTTCAATATTATGACTGCTCTATATATAGTCAATGATAGTTGAGATATTCCCAATGGCTTCCAAGTTTTTCCAGCATTCCTCGTCTCTTTCCTTCCTCTGCATTGAATCTTTTTAAAAATAGTTTGATAGACTTCTGGCTGTGCTGGGTCTTCGCTGCCGTGAGAGGGCTTTTCTCTGTTTCGGAGGGTGGAGGCCACTCTGCGTTGCAGTAAGCAGGCTTCTCGTCGCGGTGGCTTTTGTCGCCGAGAAGCAGGGGCTCGACAGCATGCCGGCTTCGGTGGTTGCGGTTCCGGAGCTCTGGCGCACAGGCTCAACAGTTGCGGTGCGCGGGCTTAGCTGGCGCACAGGCTCAACAGTTGCGGTGCGCAGGCTTAGCTGGCGCACAGGCTCAACAGTTGCGGTGCGCAGGCTTAGCTGCTCCGCAGCATGGGGGATCCTCCCAGATCAGAGATCGAACAACCTGCGTCTCCTGCAACGGCAAGCGGGTTCTTTACTACCGAGCCACCAGGGAAGCCTTTGAATCTCCCTGATGTACACACGTTGCTGAGGGTTTGTTACTGCTGAACGTTTCTCTTTGTTCTTTTGCAGCTTAGCTGGGCGCAGCATTGGTCATCCAGACTGGGCATCTTCTCTGAGCAACCTGAGCATTGTTGCCATTGTGAAGCCAGCTCTCAGCCTGCTTTGTTCTTCTTCTTCTGTGTTTTTAGCCTTCTTTGCGTTGCTTTTATATGCTTCACTAAGTGGCTGATGCTTTGTGTTTTGACTGTGATGTTTTTTAGTTATAGACTTAGGTTTATTGATCCTGATTTGGGCTCGCTGGTTTCCTGAATCTGAGAATTTAAAGATTTTCATTCATCTGGGGAAATTCTGGCCACTGTCTCTTTGTACGCTGTGGCTCCCCAGGGTCTTCTGGAGGGGGCTGCCAAGGTTTGCTGCAGATGCGGGCATGGCAGTGAGGGGTGGGGCATCAGGGTGCCTATAAGGGCTTTGGCCTCAGCCCTGGGCCAGGGCAGCATTCTTTCCTCCATGTGATAGATGGTCAAGACTCCACTTGGGCTGATGCCCAATAGACCTCCAGGGGAGCTGGGTGATATGGGAGAGGGAAAGGAGAACACAGCCCTTGCAGGCAGGAGGGGGCAGGCCTGTGACTGCAGTGGGCAGACATGCTGTCTTCTGCCCACGCCCCTGCCAAGAACCCCCTCTACGGGCCAGGCAGCAGTCCTCAGACTCCAGTGAACGTATGAAGCACATGCAGAGCCTGTTAGCTGGTCTCCTGGCCCCATCTCCAGAGACTGCCACAACGGGTAGAAGAGGGTGTCTGTGAACCTGCATGTGCGGTGGGATGCTGATGCTGCAGGCAGCAGGACCACACTCTCGAAGACCACTGGGCTGCGGAGGGGGGCAGGCTGCTGGTGGTCCGAGGGCTGAGGGCTATTATGGTCATCTCAGACGAGACGGAAGCGTTTGCCCCCGTGCCCTCCCCCTGCAGCCCCTCTGGGAGGCCCCTGGGCAATGGCTCTGCTTGCTCACTGCCTGGTCCCGTCTTCCCCAGGGGGCATAGGGGCCCCAGGAACTGGTGCCACACTCAGGCTGGTGTGAGCCCGCCCCTCTCCTGGGCACCCAGGAGTCAGCACAACGCTGCACCAGAGGAAGGCCTGTTTAACCGATGGAGTTTAATGTACTCATGACACAAACATGGACAGGGTTGGGGGCGGTGGTATCCAAGCACAGATGGGGATGGCCTGGGACCCCCACCCTCTGAGACTGGGGGCCTGCACTAGACCCCTCTTCCCCTGGTGGGACAAACACTGATGTGGCTGAGCGACAGCATCATGTGGCACGGGCTGGCCCTGAGACGTCGTCTCTATTCAAAGCTCCAGATCAGGAGCCTCCAGTCGAAGTACCAGGCGCTGGGAGGGCGACCCGGTGTCAGCCTCACTGGGGAGGAGGGTGAGGAAGGGGAAGCCTGTCCTCGCTAAGTGCTGCCTGAGAGCTTCAGGACGGGGGAGGGAGGCGCAGACAGTGAGGATCACGTACACAGCGATGGCCGGAGACAAAACCTAGGAATGCTCAATACACCCACAGTGTTCAATAGAATGGCAACACGATGGCGGCCTGCCGGCCTGGCCAGAGAGCGGTCTGGGCAGTGCTCCCCACTCCTTCTGTGGCTGGGAGCTGAGCAGCACAGAAGGCTGCATTTGACCTCTGGAGGGAAAGATGCCTTTCCTTCCCCCTAAGCTGACTCAGGGGCTGAGAGACAAGACCTCTTGAAGATGAGCCTCTTCTGGGAAAAGGGGACTTGGGAGGTGAGAGTGGCGGCGGCAGAGCAGGTGCACCTGGGAGGAGGGGCCCCCGGGTGGAGCCTGGTGGGGCGCCGGGGTCCAGGGGAGGCCCTCCCTCCGGCAGGCTGGGCAGGCGCTTCCACCGGGAGCCCCCGTGCTGGGAGCATGGGCCACCACGGCCGCTCACTGGGTCCGGAGCTGGTAATCTAGAGAGAGGGAGGGGGGCGTCCACTGTCTGCTCTGACCCTGGAGGAGGGGCCGCCCCACCTGCCCTGACCCTGGGGCTGCTCCCTGAGCACCACCCTGGGGACAGTGGCACGCCCACCAGGGGCCTTGTCAGCACCCCCACCTGCCCCAAGGGCGGGTTGCACGTACCTCCGTTCTGAGTGATGTAACGAACCCACGGTAAGGCCTGGTAGCCACTCTTCTCGATGATCTTCAGGTAACGCACCTGTGGCACAGGTATCAGGGCCCTAAGCATGCACACACCACCCCGGCTCCTGGCTGCCCACCGAGTCATTCCTCCTGAGGCTGGGCTGAGACCAAGAGGGCGAGGGAGAGGGCGAAGCACACTCAGGCCAAGGGAGGGTGGAGATGCTTCTAGAAGGTGTGGCAAGAGCCAGATGTGCACTCACAGGCATGACCCTCTAGCAGATTCCTAGAGAAGGGGTCAATCCCAGGGCTTTCCACCCCATACAGAGCGTCCGTGGAGGTGCCCAGGAAAATGGGCCCCACAGTGGCAAGTGTGTGGACATTAGTTTTGGGGGCTGAATGCATCTCTGCGCTTGGAGCATAGGTCAGGTCTGAGTGGGCCACTGCGGGCCTCTTTCCATCAGGGCCAGGCTGCCCATGGAGATGGGCAGGGCTGGGGAGCAGCTCGGAGCGCCGGGACAAGTCAGCTAGCACCCTTTGCTAACTGGCTGCACTGGTGTCTGTCACCTTCAACCCTCTGAGCCTGGACTGGTGCCTGGCCCCTGAAAGGCCCCATTGGGCCTGTCCATGTCTGCTCCGGGGCCCCGGCAGCCCTGGTCGCACGTGCCTGGATGCCAGAGGTAGTGAAGTAGGGGATCTCGAACTTGACGCTGATCGGGGGCTTGCCCTCCTTGTCCTCTGCCTCCACGCTGGGCAGGCCAAAGTGGGCCCGCATCAGGTACTCCTTGCCGCCCTGCGGAACAGACCACAGAGGAGATGGTCAGGCGGAGGCCCTGGCAGGTTCATCCAACAGCTGCCCCTGGAGAATGCCAGGCTGTGGGCCTGGCCAACAAGTCCCTTCCTGCATGGTCTGTGGTCACCCAGGGCCTCGGCTCCTGCAACACACTCACACTTATCTTATCCTCTAAGCCTCCTGAGCTGCCCACACTAGCCCCGTTGGGGAAAATTAATCCTCCAATTCTGAGGATGAAGAGAAACTTCAACAAGTTCCCAGGCACAGAAGCCTAGTTGCGTCAAGGAAAAGAAGAACACTAGGCCTTGGGGAGGAAGAAGGGAGAGGGGGAGGAAGAAAGGAAAAAAAAAAAAAAAAGCAGAGCAGGACTGCTGCCACAGGGGAGAATTGAGGGCAAAGAGTTCCAGGTGCAGAGGACAATTGTTCACAGCCCGAAAGGCTGCTGTCCTACAAATGCACAGGGAAGATACAATAGTTATGAGTATCTACGCACCAAGTAACACGGCAGCAGCTTCTGCTAAGCAGATGCTACGAGAGATGAAACAGGAGCCAGGGGAGCTGGAGGAGGCGGAGCTGACGGCAGAGCTCAGGGTGCTTGTCCAGGTCTCTGCCCAGCTACAGAGGCCTCATCTTCCCAAGTACATACGGGACACTCACAGACTTTGAGCTCACATTAACACACAGGGAATACTTTAATAAAGCTTATAAGCAGAACAGCACGAATAACCTTCTCTGACCTCAAGGCACCAAACTCAAACTGAAGGTAAAATGGAAAAGAAAAGGCCCTTTGACCAAAAAACAGAAAACAAACAAAACAAAAAAAACCTCACTCGATTACAGAATTTCTAGATAATAGTATCAAATATTACATGCCCGTTCTATGGGTTATATAGCTAAGGCAGGCTTCAGAAGAATATCTGTGGCTTAAATATTTATATTAATACAAATTTTAAAAGAAAATAATAAAATTTTAAAAACTTGAAAATCAGGACAAAGGATGAAGAAATTAAAGACTTATAGAACTGAAAAATATGCCAAACAAACTAAAAAGTGAATCTGGGAAAAAAATAGACAAACCACTTGATAAGGTAACCTTATCAAGGAAAAGAAGTAACAAAAACGCAAAATAAGGTATAACAAGGGAGAAGTCACTGTCTAAGAGAAGGGGCAAGAGCCCCCTTTCTACAGCTCTGTGCAGGCAGATTTGAAAACCTGGGTAGGATGGATAATTTTGAAGGAAAATACAAATTTACCCAAACTGACTCCAACAGAAATAGAAACTCAAAATGGCCTAATTTCCACAGATGAGTTAGAAAGAGTAACAGAGATACAGATGACCACACAGAGCCAAATCTATCAATCCTCTCAAGGCCAGATGATCTCAAGGCCACTTTAAAGCTGTTCTGCAGCACAGAAGAGGGAGACAAAAAAAGCTATGAAACAGGTACAATATTGATACCTGTTGAGATGGAGGTACCAAAAAAAAAAAAGTCAATCTCAGTCATGAATCTCAGTGTGAAAACACTACGTACAATGTTAACCGACAGTTAATGGCACATCAAAGAGAAGACACATCATGACCAACTGGAGTCTGCCAGAATGCAAGGATGGTTCGAGATCCACCCTGTGTTGATATCTGAACGACACACTGAAGAGGCATTTGGCTAAATTTGTTGCCGTTTTGTGCTAAAAACACAGCAAAGTAGAACTGGAATAAATTGCAGCCCAAAGCAGCAAGACACTGAAAAGGGGAAACTCTAGCAGTTCCGGTTGGAGGCAAAGCCAGGAGGCTGCTCTCCACCCACTTACAGGCATGGAGACAGCAACAGAAGCAGGGAGATGCCAGGAGTCATAAGGTGCCCAAGAACAGGAGAGGAAAAGGGGTAACTGCAACTGCCGCAAACATGTGAAAGAGTATCTAAGAACCCATGAGAACTGAAAAACAACTACCACAATCAAAAAAGATTACAAAGCAAAAATACTCCAGAGGCGAGGCTGAAAGACAACCACCAAACTAAGGAAAACCATTTGCGACTGCTATCAGAGAAAAAGTACTCCCCTGGCCCATGTGCAAGCAGCTTTTGGAAACCAACAGGAAAGTGATCAAACTTGGCAGAAAAGTGAGCAAAAGGACAGTACAGTTCCCAGCAAGAGACACAAGCGGCCCCGAGACAGAAACAAGGCACTGCGTCTTTTTACCATGAGGAACGTGCAGTCCGTGCAGCCTCAGTGCTGCCTCCCAGTCCCTGGGCACTCTGCCCACAAACCCAGACTCAAGTGCTCCAAATCCTGAACACCAGCCAGGAGGCCACGCCAGCGTGTGGGTAGGGCAGCAGGTGCTCTATGTGCCTGCAGCTGGTGGGGCTCTGGCCCCAAGGCAGGCACTCTGTGCCCCTGGAGGCAAGCTGAGTTCCAAACAGGAGTGGCAGGCAGAGAAAGAAGGGCAGCAGGAGGGTGGGACGGGGGCACTAACCTGACTCTGGAGACAGGCGGGTGCACACACAAGAGGAAGGTGGAGCACCCCCACCCCACCCCGCCCCTGTTCTCCACCCACCCTCCCTTCTGAGCCTCCCCGAAGCCCCAGGCAGGGATCCTACCCCTGGGCCTGAGGGGCCCGCAGTGGTCAGGCTGCCACGTGGCGTGGGACCCAGGGAGCAGGTGGGTGTAGGTGGGGGTCTGGGGGGCGCCCTGCCGAGAGGGTGCTCACCGGGAAGGACTTGATGGACCACACGATCTCACTGTTCTCGGGCACCCACTTGACGCTGCCCACTGTCGTCTTGAACTTGGGTGAGTCGGCATCGTTGGGCACAGGGATGTGGATCTCCACATTGTTGGCTGTTGATCGCCGCTTAAACTGGCTCTTGGCCTGGAGATGAGGCAGTGGGACCAAGGGTGCAGAGGGTGAAAGTGAGACAGCCAAGCTCCCACCCAGCCTGCTCCCCAAGGGCCACAAACCCCTTAGCCTGGCCTGTGGGATTCCCCCAGCCTCTCCTGCCCTCTGAGGTTTTCTCTAAGCTCAGCTTTGGAAGATCACCTCTGCCCGCCTGTCTCCTCAGCCTTTGGGGCTTCCCATCCTTCTCTGCGGTCCTGGCCTCTGGGGACAATGTCTGCATCACCCGGACTGGCCTGGGATGCATGAGGTCCCTGGGTGGCAGAAGTGTGCCACCTGGACACTTAGTGACAGCCTGCCTCCACGGTGGCTGCACCTAGGACCTGGGCGGTGTGCCCCGTGTCCCAGGCCCACTCTCCGCAAGCTCACAGGGAAACAACATGGATGACAGCCGCAGGTTCAACCCCGGGGCAGGGGTCACAAGAGCCCCAGTGTGCCCCCAGTCCTGTGTTAGGACCCTGTGTCAAAGGCAATAGGCACGCCAGAGGTTCCGGAAGGCCTGTGCCAGGCGGGGCCGCCCATGTCCCCCTCTCACGCCCTGGACATCCGGCTGACACTGCGTGCAGGACGCACACGCACCTTGATCATGTACTCGATGCGGCTGTGGGAATGCTTTTCAATCACGGACTCGATCCAGATCAAGGGCTTGACCTGTCGGGGACAGCCAAAATGGTGCTCTCACCTAGCCGTTTTACAAAGCTCCCTTTCACAGAGGGGAAATAGGGCAAGCGACCACTGGGCCTGGTGTGAGCCCAGCACCAGGGGCTCTTGGGAGAAGCCAAGCCGGTGCCAGGATGGGTCAGAACAAGAGAGAATGCAGAAAGCATCAGAGGACATTCTGGGGTGCTGCTGGGGAAAGGGGGCAGTGGTGCCAAAGGGTCTGCCCCACCAAAGTTTGGAGCCTCATATTGACAAGCAGGCTCCTTGGAGTTTGGGCTGCCCCTGGGGTGCTGTGCCCGTCCCACAGGTCACTTCACAGACCTGAGACTCACCATGGAGGAGGCAGCTCACACCCAGCAGGGAAAAGGGGTGCTACCGGGGCGAGGTGGGGGTGGGAGCCTGGGGCCCAGGTGCTGGCGACTGTGCACTCACGTGCGTGTTGAGACGGTAGGACATGAGCTCGAACTCGCCATCGGGCGGAATGAAGGAGATGGTGCGGTCATTCTCAAAGCGCGAGAGCCGCACACACTGGTGGAACTTCACATCTTCCAGCTCCACGGACTTGCTTTTGCCACCTGCAGGGAGCGGGGATGTGAGGGCGTGACAGGCAGATGCCAGGCCCCCCGGGCCACGCTCTCAGCAACGGTGCCCCGCTGTCTGGGGCCCAGCCCTGCAGACCAGAGCTGCTTCCCAATCTGTGAGAGCGTCTTGGGCCCCGAACACCAAGGTGGCTGGCTCTTGAGATAGCCATCCCCATCTTTCCTCACCCCCAGGAAGCATCACATCCCAACAGTGGGCTGAGGGCAGAGCTGGTGGGCCGGTTCACTCTGAGCCCCCAGCCTGGGGTGCTGCCTGGGATGTGTTTGCTGAATGACGAACAGACCCCAGTGGGCATGCTCAGGGATGATTCGGGGTCCCCTGAGGGCCCTGGGCCTGTCGTCCCCGGGATCCCATCTCAGTTTCTCAGCCGAGAGAGGCTGAGAGTCGAGCCCAGTCCTGGGACGGGAGCTGCTCTGCTGGGTGGATGTCTGAGAGGCCCTCACGAGCACTGCTGCTGATGTAACTATGACAGCCTTCCTGTGGGTGGGAGGGGAGGCTGGAGGTCAAGCTTGGGAACACCAGAGCCCCAGAAGCCCTGGGCTTCTGAGGCCACCCTAGCTGCCACACCACAAGACGTTAAACCCAGGCCAGGGAGGGCGAGCTTGAGCCGCTGTGTGGTTTCTGCACAGCTCAGCCCCAATGCCAGGGGTGAGGACAGAAACTGCGCCCAGGAGGAGAGGAGCCCTGCAGTCCCTGAAGGAGGGCGGGGCGGAGGACCTTCTGTGTGACCATTGAGGTGCCCATCTGCACCTCTGGCCTGAGAGGCGACAAGGGGACAGGACTGGAGGATTTTTCACTCCCCCCCGTGTCCTCCAGGCCCAGGCGTTAGCTGACTAGTTTTCACCGTTGTAAACAACGCGACAATGTTTCTAAGGCAATATGCCTAAGGTGAACTTGTTGACCACTCAGGTGGACGGACGCTCCCGGGCCTGAGCAGGGTACTCACGGCCCGTGTTGTCGAAGAGGACCTTGTCGTTGAGGCCCAGGCGCAGCTCGGGCATGCCGGATAGGAAGACGCGCATCTTGATGGAGCCTACGATCTCACTGCGCAGGACGTTCCCGTTGGCACTGACCTGGGCGGTGGGGGGGCCAGGGGTGAGGGGAGGCCCCACACCAGCGGCCACTGTCCCCCACCACGCTGTGTGACTCTCCCAGCCTCTCCCACTCGCAAAGCCCTTCTCTCTGTGCCCTGAGCTGAGGAAGCAGTGTCAGGGCAGACCCCGAAGGCAGACACCCGTGGGCCCCGCCCTCTGGGTCTCAGGCCACAGCAGGCTCCTCCCACTCGGATGGGCCAGCTGATGCTGTGCCCGCAATCCCTCTGAGGGCTGACCCCTTTGAGGTGCCCCTAGGATGGCCAGGGCAGACCTGGTGGCTGGAGGCTGTGTGCTTGGCTGGCCTGGGCAGGGATTCTATCAGTGTCTGCTCATCCACTGGGCTCTGTGAGGCTTTCTCAGAGCAGGGTGGACTCACTTTCCGGAAGTCTATTTCTTCATGTGAGGCCAGGTGAGGCTACTGTATGCTCTAGGTGACCTCGGGCTTGTTGAAGATGGAGCTGCCTGGGTCCTGCTCCCAGGGCTGCTCTGAGGTCTGATGCCAAGTAACAATTACACTTAGGCAAATACGATCCCAGCTCTAACACTGCCTGGGCAACTCCTCCTTGACGGGGCGGGGCTGTGACTTTTAACTCCTGTGCAGACTGGAAGGCATCTGAGAGTGCAACTGAAAATCACAGCACATAGGAAACAGCTTTACAGCTTTGTGGACACGGTCGGGGAAAGAAAGTGTGGGATGAATGAAGACGGCACACAAAAGGGAAACATACACCACCGTATGTAAAATAGACAGCCGGCGGGAATTTGCTGCCTGACGCAGGGAGCTCAACCCAGTGCTCTGTGACAACCTAGAGGCATGGGATGGGGAGGGTGGTGGGAGGGAGGCTCGAGAGGGAGGGGACATATGAATTCCTACAGCTGATCCACAGGTATGCACATGTATGGCAGAAACCATCACAATATTGTAAATCAATTATTCTTCAGTTAAAGATACATACATTTTTATAAATAAATAAAAATCACAGCAGGATGATGGGGAAACCTGGGGGCTGTCTTGAGGGAGCTGGGCTGTAGCACGTCTCCATGGCCCCATTTTAGAGATGAGGGCACTGAGGCACGGAGGAGCTGGCACAGGTTCTGGGGCTGCAGCCCGGCCCGCCACCCCATAGTGCCATTTGGTGAGAATGCCACATCCACACCGGCAAGCAAAACAAACTCAGAGACCTGAGCCTACGGGCCACTCCTTGGAGGCCTGGACTTCCTGATTTCTGCGGAGAAGCAGGAAAGTCTGTCCAAACGTCAACTCAAATATCTGGAAGTGCCGTGGGCAGGCATGGAAGATCTTCACTTCTGAGGGAAGTGACTCAGAAAAAGGCACAAAACAGCACGGAAGACCCTGCCACCTCCCGTCACTCACCGTGCTCTGACCTCGCTGGCCTCTCGCTGACCTTGCTTCAGCAGGCAGCGCGTGACCTGACCCCCTCTGCCTGCCCGTCCACCTCCGTCCACACCCTGGTGAGGGGTCGGGTCGGGCTGCTCACTGCGGGGTCCAGCGTGAGGACGATGCCTGGGGCAGCGCGCACTCGTGAGTCCGTGCAGACACGGCCGCTCGCCCCTGAGCTCTGGGCAGCTGGCATGCCCACTGCCTTCCTCTGCGGGTTCTCAGCGCTCCCCCAATTGCCCTTAGTTCTCCTTCTCGGGGGGGCTATCCCCCCTGGGGGAGGGGGGCTGGGCAGCCCTCTAGAGCTGAATGATGGCAAAGGAAGCTTGGGAAGTGGAGACAAAAGCCACGCAGCCTTTAAGGCCAATGCTGGCCGTGACAGGCGGCCCAAAGCCGGCGCCGTCCCAGGCAGGCGTGGAGGAGATGAGTGTCTGCAATACGGCTGCTAATTATACCCGTAGAACCAGATTTTCAGAATCTGGAGGCCAGTGTTGATTTTGGAGGCCGCCAGCTCTGCAGTCAGACTCAGGAGGGTGTGCTCCAACCTGCCTGGGACGTCCACACTGCCTCGTGCTGCCCCCTGCATGAGAGGACAGGGCTCCCTGGACAGTGCCATGTGTGTGGACACAGGGGCTGGGGCAGCCCTGGGCTCCCAGCGCTCTCCTGGGCAGCTGCTTACAAACTACTCCTGCGATTTGCTTCTCCACCTCAGGACACCTGAGAACATGTCTGGGCTCAGTAAACGATCCAGATGAAGGTCCTTAGGCAGGAGGAGAGCGCAGTGAGCCACTCTCACCTCATGGCTTAGAAAATAAGATGGCAGATACATTTACATCCGGTCCACTGGAAGAAGTTTTTAGAAAGTGCTCTCACTCAGGAATTCCATGCCTGGGCACTCAGCCCTCCAGAGATCCTGCCCAGGTAAGGGAGATGCCCAAACACACATGAGGATGAGCAATCATGCTCATTTCTGCACTGGCTGGAACAGCCAAAAGCGGGCAAACCTAAGGAGCCCATGTGACGGGTTTGGCCCAGCCTGCCCGGGTTTGCCCAGGTCCTGGGAGTGGGTATTCTGTGTGGAGACAGGCAGGCTGCAGGTGAGACGGAACTGGTTCGCATCACCTGTTCTCCGACACCGACCACAGCTATAAAATCTGGGCAGGGGCTTCCCTGATGGTTCGGTGGTAAAGAACCCACCTGCCAATGCAGGAGACGCAGGTTTGACCCTTGATCTAGAAGATCTCACGCAACTAAGCCCATAGCCACAAGTGCTGAGCAGCGCTCTAGAGCCTGGGAACTGTGACTGCTGAAGCCCAGGCACCCTGGAGCCTGTGCCCCACGACAAGAGAAGCGACTGCAGTGAGACGCCTGTGCACTGCAGCCGGAGAAAGCCCAAGCGTCAACAAAGACACAGCACGTCAATTAAAGCAATAAGATAAAAAATCGGCAACAAAAACCCGGCAGAATGCACGGGCAACTACTGGGAGACCAAAAAGGGGGACCCCGAAGGGCTGGCCGAATGAGCCGTGTCTCCCACCCGCCGTGGTGCGCAGGTGCAGCAGAAGCCGGGAAGTGGGAGTGAGCGGTGGGGTGCAGCCAGAGCTCGCAGAAGCCTCTAGTTCTGACTCCAGGGCCAGAAGGGGAACTCCTGCTGCTCAGAGGGAGTATGGAAGTCCCCCGTTGCTCCCTCTTCTCAGTTTTCTCACGGCTGTCTGGGGCCCAGGCAACTGAGCTGCTTTTCCAGGGTGGGGGTGGTAAACCTAGGGTTCCAGCCCCTGTGCAGACCAGCACAAGAGTGGGGATCTAGAGCCCTAAGTTTTTGGCTACANGCTGCTAATTATACCCGTAGAACCAGATTTTCAGAATCTGGAGGCCAGTGTTGATTTTGGAGGCCGCCAGCTCTGCAGTCAGACTCAGGAGGGTGTGCTCCAACCTGCCTGGGACGTCCACACTGCCTCGTGCTGCCCCTTGCATGAGAGGACAGGGCTCCCTGGACAGTGCCATGTGTGTGGACACAGGGGCTGGGGCAGCCCTGGGCTCCCAGCGCTCTCCTGGGCAGCTGCTTACAAACTACTCCTGCGATTTGCTTCTCCACCTCAGGACACCTGAGAACACGTCTGGGCTCAGTAAACGATCCAGATGAAGGTCCTCAGGCAGGAGGGGAGCGCAGTGAGCCACTCTCACCTCATGGCTTAGAAAATAAGATGGCAGATACATTTACATCCGGTCCACTGGAAGAAGTTTTTAGAAAGTGCTCTCACTCAGGAATTCCATGCCTGGGCACTCAGCCCTCCAGAGATCCTGCCCAGGTAAGGGAGATGCCCAAACACACATGAGGATGAGCAATCATGCTCATTTCTGCACTGGCTGGAACAGCCAAAAGCGGGCAAACCTAAGGAGCCCATGTGACGGGTTTGGCCCAGCCTGCCCGGGTTTGCCCAGGTCCTGGGAGTGGGTATTCTGTGTGGAGACAGGCAGGCTGCAGGTGAGACGGAACTGGTTCACATCACCTGTTCTCCGACACCGACCACAGCTATAAAATCTGGGCAGGGGCTTCCCTGATGGTTCGGTGGTAAAGAACCCACCTGCCAATGCAGGAGACGCAGGTTTGACCCTTGATCTAGAAGATCTCACGCAACTAAGCCCATAGCCACAAGTGCTGAGCAGCGCTCTAGAGCCTGGGAACTGTGACTGCTGAAGCCCAGGCACCCTGGAGCCTGTGCCCCACGACAAGAGAAGCGACTGCAGTGAGACGCCTGTGCACTGCAGCCGGAGAAAGCCCAAGCGTCAACAAAGACACAGCACGGCAATTAAAGCAATAAGATAAAAAATAGGCAACAAAAACCCGGCAGAATGCACGGGCAACTACTGGGAGACCAAAAAGGGGGACCCCGAAGGGCTGGCCGAATGAGCCGTGTCTCCCACCCGCCGTGGTGCGCAGGTGCAGCAGAAGCCGGGAAGTGGGAGTGAGCGGTGGGGTGCAGCCAGAGCTCGCAGAAGCCTCTAGTTCTGACTCCAGGGCCAGAAGGGGAACTCCTGCTGCTCAGAGGGAGTATGGAAGTCCCCCGTTGCTCCCTCTTCTCAGTTTTCTCACGGCTGTCTGGGGCCCAGGCAACTGAGCTGCTTTTCCGGGGTGGGGGTGGTAAACCTAGGGTTCCAGCCCCTGTGCAGACCAGCACAAGAGTGGGGATCTAGAGCCCTAAGTTTTTGGCTACAGATCCAAAAAAGGAAGTCCCAGGCAGCCAGAGAGCACAGGTATAGAGCAGACAGTGGAAGGTTCAGGAAAGCAACCTCAGGAAGTTGTTTATGCCTCCAGACCTCTCCAGAACCAGGTGTGCACAGACAAGATCCTAGGGCCAAAGGCCCTGAGAACCAAGCCGTTCCCGGGCCCGAGGAGATGCTGGGCACTGCCTATCTGGAACAGATGCAAACAGCAAAGGGCACAAAGGCTTTGAAAACTGAACTGATACTCATGGCTCATAGACTGGGGGTTGAAACTTATGGCCTGAACCTAACCAGGTCAATTGTCAGCTAAAACAAACCAAAAAAANAAAGGCCCTGAGAACCAAGCCGTTCCCAGGCCCGAGGAGATGCTGGGCACTGCCTATCTGGAACAGATGCAAACAGCAAAGGGCACAAAGGCTTTGAAAACTGAACTGATACTCATGGCTCATAGACTGGGGGTTGAAACTTATGGCCTGAACCTAACCAGGTCAATTGTCAGCTAAAACAAACCAAAAAAAATCAACATTTTCTGTATAATTTAAATAAGACCTAGAATCCTACCCCAAGATATAACCTAAAATTACGTAGCATACAAAGAACGATTAAAATTTCAGCTCACATGAAAATACAATCAATAGACACCAATACTGACATGGATGTTGTGATTCTATGAAGAAGACTTTAAACCGCTATGGGAAAAATCACAAATACTCTTACAACAAATGTCAAACTAGAAAGTCTCAGGAAAGAAATAAGACTATAAGGAGAAGGATCAAATGGAAATCTTAGATCTGAAAAATACAGTAACAAACTAAAAGCTCAAGAGCAGAATGGAGATAACATAGTAGGAAAAGGGTCAGTGAACTGAAAGTTGATCAACAGGAATTATCCAATCTAAACAACAGAAAGAAAGATGGAGCAGAATGAACAGAGGCTCAGAGACCCTGGGGACAATCATAAAAGGTCTAACATTTTTGTTACTGGGGTCCAGAAGGAAACAAGAGTGAAATAGTAAAAACATATTTGAAGAAATGATGAAAAAAAACATCACAAGTTTGGTGGAATACATAAGTCTGCAGATCCAAGGACCTGAACAAAACCCAAACAGCAGGAACTCAAAAGTATCCATACCAAGACACATCATAAACTATCTGCTGAAAACTATGAAGATATGATGAACGAAAACATCCCAAGTTTGGTGGAATACGTTAAGTCTGCAGATCCAAGGAGCTGAACAAAACCCAAACAGCAGGAACTCAAAACTATCCATACCAAGACACATCATAAACTATCTGCTGAAAACTAAAGACAAAGGAAAAATCTGAGAAGTGGCCAGAGAAACACTGCACACTATCATTACCTACAGGGAACACTGATGTGAGTGATTGTGGATTTTCATCAGAAATCATTAAGCCCAGAAGGAAGTGGTACAACATTTTTAAGGTACTAAAGGAGAACTGTCAACCCAGAATTTGATATCCAGTGACAGTATCCTTCTGGAAAGAAGGTGAAATAAAGACATTCTCAGATGAAGGAAAACCAAGGGAATTTGTAGCCTGTTGCCCTGCTCTGAAAAAACTGCTACAAGAAGCATTTTAGACAGAAGTATAACTGTACCAGAAGGAAAACTGGAAAACTGGGAGTGAGGGGAGAGCAACAGAAACAGTAAATACCTGGGAAAATATGGTAGAGAGTCTTCTCTTCCTCTTCAGTTCTTTAAAGTATGCTTGGTAATTGAAAGCAAAAATATTTAACACTGACTAATATGTTTTTCAGTATAGAGAGATAATTATATAGGACAACTCTACAATGGGGTAGTAAAGTTTCTAAGTTTCAAATGAAGTTGTAAAATATTAACTCTAAGTAAATGATAAGAAAGTATGTATTTTATAGCAACCACTAAAAAAAACATACAAAGTAAAAATGATAGAGTGAAGAAACAAAATGGAACACAACAAGTGTTCAAGTTTAATTGGTATTTACAGAACACTCTATCTAAAAAGGGCAGAATGTACATTTTTTTCAAATGTACATGGACATTCACCAAGACAGATCATATTCTGGATCATTAATCTTAACAAACTTTAAAGAACTGACAGTAATATAAACGCTATTCTCAGATAACAACAATTAAAAGTCAATGACAAGATAACAGAAAAATCTCTAAACATTTAGAAATTAAACAATACACTTTCATTAGGTAATTCATGGGTCAATGGAAGTCTCAAGGAAAATGTGAAAATATTTTCAACAAAAATGAAAACCCAACGTTATCAGTGTAGAATACAGCTAAAGCAGTGCTTAGAGAGAAATTTATAGCATTAAATGTCTGTAATCCATTTCTCCAAAGAAGACATACGGGTGGCTAACAAACACATGAAAAGATGCTCAATGTCACTCATTATCAGAGAAATGCAAATCAAGACCACAATGAGATACCACTTCACACCAGTCAGAATGGCTGCGATCCAAAAGTCTGCAAGCAATAAATGCTGGAGAGGGTGTGGAGAAAAGGGAACCCTCTTACACTGTTGGTGGGAATGCAAACTAGTACAGCCACTATGGAGAACAGTGTGGAGATTCCTTAAGAAATTGCAAATAGAACTGCCTTATGACCCAGCAATCCCACTGCTGGGCATACACACCGAGGAAACCAGAATAGAAAGAGACACNGTGACACCGCCATCCACACAGGTGCCCATTTAGAGACCTGGGTGTTCTCCTGCCCTTGCTTGCCTCACCACCACGCTCACTGCAGAGACATTTACTGAGTAGCTGCTGTGGGCCAGGATCCAAGACTGGCCTCACTCTGCTTAGCCAGCGCTCCTGGGCGCCCACCGTGGGCTCTGCCTTCCATCCGATGGCTTTAGCGCCACCGTTCCCGCTGCCTCTATCCCACCTGTATCCCAAGGGCTCAGTTTGAAGGTCTCACCCTTGCAGAGTCTTTCATCTCCCTTCAAGCAAGTAGCTCAGTGCAGGGACCCCGTTTGTCTTGGTCACCCTGGTGGCCCCAGGCCCCGCATAGTGTATGGCAGAGAGCATGAGTGAGTGGGCCTCTGCAGCCTGTGTGATGCAGGTGAGCAAAATGTATGACTCCCTGCCCTCTCCTCAGAATATACTGGGGCCTCAGGGGCTCCGTGCCAATTGCATCCTCCAAAGTTGGATAACCTGGAGTAGAAGGTGGGCTTGGGAAGCCCAGGAGAGCAATTGAGTGGACATGGCCCTGCAGGGAGTGAGAAGTGGGGTTAGAACCCGGGCTCTCCTGTGTTCTCTGTGTGACCTCAGGCAGGTGGTGCCACCTCTGCGGACATCACTGTTCATCGCTTTAAAAATATCAGTCCACTTCATAGTAGGGGGATTTATATGAGGCAGCATGTACTCCTGGCAAAGAATAGATGAGAGGGTATGTCACAGTCCCTGGGCCAGGTACCCACAAGCTCACTCACCGGGTGCTGGGTCTCTGAGAGGCCTTCCGAACAGCAATGAGTGCACAGGGTCCCTTGCCCATAGGCCACAAAGGAGAAACTAGGAAAGGAAGGTTCGTTCTCGGTCACTCGCTTGACCACTCTCTCTCTGGCTTGCAGCAGTAAGACAATGTATTTTATGAAACGAAGATTTCTGTGGGAAGGAAATGGCAACCCACTCCAGTATTTTCCCATGGACGGAGGAACCTGGTGGACTCCAGTCTGTGGGGGTCACCAAAGAGTCGGGCACGACTTAGCAAGCACGCAACAACAAAGGTCCTGAGGCAGGCTGTTCGCAGGCTGGTGGGCGCAGCCGTGTCCTTCTCTGCATGCTGCTGCACCCTGCAGCTGGCTGTCCTCAGGGCTGCACGGGGGCAGCAGCTGCCCTGGGCAGCATCTCCAAATGGAGCCGTGCTCACCGCGGTGAGGCGTCACCTCTCCTCTTTCCTTCAGTGAGTTACGTGTAACTGACTGTGCTCATAGAAAGCATGTCGTTTGATGAGTTCAGTCATGTATACACCCAGAAAACCATGGGCACACGCTCTGTCACTTCTTCAAGGTTCCCCACACCCACGCCTGTCCAGCCTGTCCCCAGGCAGCCACTAATGTATTTGCTGTTACCATTTCCCGGGATGTGTTTGTTTAGGTGGAATCACATAGTTCGATCTCCATTGTCTGGTTTCTTTCCCTTGGCTCAGTGATCCTGAAATTCCCTCCTGCTGTCACCAATGTCAGGGGTCATTCCTTTTCATAGCTGAGCAGTTTTCTGTAGTGTGGTTGGACACAATTCTTATCTCCACTCACCTGTTGAAGGATGTTGGCATTCTCGCCAACCTGAGTCTACTTAAAATAATGCACTGTGAGCATCCGCACATGTGTCTTCATG
This sequence comes from Oreotragus oreotragus, assembly GCA_006410675.1. Lineage (NCBI taxonomy): Eukaryota > Metazoa > Chordata > Mammalia > Artiodactyla > Bovidae > Oreotragus > Oreotragus oreotragus. The sequence continues at coordinate 18,328 of SJYX01018769.1, read as the reverse complement.
TGGATGTCTGGTTTCCTTTATCTTGGATAAATAAATAACTAAGAGAGGAATGGCTGGGTTATAAGCTGATTTTAGCTTTCTGAGAACCGGTCAAACTTTACCAAAGTGGTTGTCCCATTTTACATTCCCATCAGCAGTGATGCTGCACGTCTGGGCCCATGAGAGAGAGATGGGAGGGTTTCTTTTCAGGCCACAGGCGGGATCTAGTAGGTGTGCACACTCAGCAGTGTGCCTCTCCTGCGAGAGCCAGAAGGGCAGGTACATGAACACAGCGTGGAGGAGGTCTGCATTGAGAGCCTGCAGGATGCTTAACCTGGTGTCTCCCCGTGATTCGGTCCTGGACTCTTGCCCCCACAGCTCCCTCCCACGGCCCCCATACAGGACTCTCAGTAGCCCCAGTAGATGTGCACGTGGGGAANAGGTACATGAACACAGCATGGAGGAGGTCTGCATTGAGAGCCTGCAGGATGCTTAACCTGGTGTCTCCCCATGATTCGGTCCTGGACTCTTGCCCCACAGCTCCCTCCCACGGCCCCCATACAGGACTCTCAGTAGCCCCAGTAGATGTGCACGTGGGGAAGCGCTTTCCTTGAGGAATTCCCTGGGGCGTGGAGATCGAATGGCCCTTCGATGGATAGGCGTGACTGGGGTTTCCAGGAGGACCAGAGGCTGGTGGAACTCGAGGTGAAAGTGCCTTCCATCTCTCCCACCCGCCCAGGTGCTCATCTGCCGGAACTACCGCGGCGACGTGGACATGTCAGAGGTGGAGCACTTCATGCCCATCCTGATGGAGAAGGAGGAGGAGGGCATGCTGTCACCCATCCTGGCCCACGGGGGCGTCCGCTTCATGTGGATCAAGCACAACAACCTGTATCGTATCCCTTTGTCGGGGGGTGGGGGAGATGGCTCCTGTGTGGGCTTGTGTGTGCATGTGTGCACACACATACACACGTGCAACTGAGAGCTGCTCTCCCCAGGGCTGGCTAGCTCAGAGCAGCGGGGGGCCATCAGGCACAGCCTTGTCTTCTGGAGCTCCCTGCTGCCTAAGGATGTCGAGTGTGACAGAGGTCCAAGGAGCCAGGACGGGTTGCTTGGGGAGGGAACATCCCAGTGGAGACCTGCAAGAAGGCCAGGTGTCTGCCACGGGTGTCTGCGGGCACGAGGCGTGCTAGGCCTGGGTGAAGTCTCACTCGGCAGCTGCAGTGGGGGTGACTGGAGCCCTAGAGTGGGGTGCGTGGTAGGAGCAAGGCCCATGGTCAGCAGCGTGTGTGCTGCAGGGCCCTGTAGGAAACCACCTGAATGAAGTGTGTTGGGAAGTCTTGGGAGGGTTTCAGGCAGAGGGCTGACACTGTCTGATTTGCATTTTCTGCATTATCTCTGGCTGCTGAGTAGAGACCAGACTTCAGGGATCAGAAGTGGACATGGGGAGGTGGGGGTGGGC
>SJYX01018769.1:2349-16420 GCA_006410675.1 Oreotragus oreotragus | reverse complement strand
AAAAAAAAGAAAGAAGACTTCAAACTAGTATCTTCAGTTACAACTTAAAAAAACTAGCAAAAGAAGAGCAAAGTGAGCCAAAATCACAAGGAAGACAAAAGCAGAAATCAATGTAATTGAAGACAGAGAGACAATAGGGGAAATGAATGAAATCAAAGCCGATTCTTTGTGTAGCTCAACGAAACAGATAAACCTCTCATAAGAGTGACAAAGAGAAAAGAAAGACAACGTAAATTACCAATATCAGAAATGAAAGAGCGGTATCAGTACCAACCTTGCACATATTAAAAAGCTAATAAGGGAATGCTATAAACAACACTATGCGTATACACTCAGTGACTTAGATGAAACAGACCAATTTCTTAAAAACTGCAAACTACCAAAACTCACTCAAGATGAAATAGAAAACCTAATCAATTCTATAGCTGTTATATAATTGAAATCTGTAGTGAAAAATATTCTGAAAAAGAAATCTCCAGGCTCAGATAGTTTTACAGGTGAATTCTACCAAATAAAATTATAAACAAACAATTTGCGATAGCTTCCCCAAAATGAAATACTTAGGTGTAAGTCTAACATGAAAATTTCTACATGGTAAAAACTATAAAATGTTGATGAAAGAAATAAAATATTACCTAAATATATATAGAGAGACATATTTCTCGTGGATTGTGAGACTTAATNCAAACAATTTGCAATAGCTTCCCCAAAATGAAATACTTAGGTGTAAGTCTAACATGAAAATTTCTACATGGTAAAAACTATAAAATGTTGATGAAAGAAATAAAATATTACCTAAATATATATAGAGAGACATATTTCTCGTGGATTGTGAGACTTAATATACTAAAGATATCAAATCTCTCCAAAATCCCAAGACAAGCAGATTCTAAAATTCTATAAAAGGAACTAAAGAGCTAAACAATTTTGAAAAACGAGACTGTTAGGAGGATCACGTTATCTGGTTTTCAGACATACTATAAAGGTGCAGTTATCAAGACTGTGTGGTACTGGTGAAGAAACAGAGGAACACAGATCAATGGAAAAGAACAGAAAACAGAAACAGACTTGTACAATATAACAAATTGATTTTTGACAGAAATGCAAAAGCAATTCAATGGAGAAAGGATAATCTTTTTTAAAAAATGAGGTGGATGAAACTGGAGCCTATTATACAGAGTGAAGTAAGCCAGAAAGAAAAACACCAATACAGTGCACTAACGCATATATATGGAATTTAGAAAGATGGTAATGATAACCCTGTATGCAAGATAGCAAAAGAGACACGGATGTATAGAACAGTCTTTTGGACTCTGTGGGAGAGGGAGAGGGTGGGATGATTTGGGAGAATGGCATTGAAACATGTATAATATCATATACGAAATGAATTGCCAGTCCAGGTTTGATGCATGATACTGGATGCTTGGGGCTGGTGCACTGAGACGACCCAGAGGGACGGTACGGGGAGGGAGGAGGGAGGGGGTTCAGGATGGGGAACACGTGTATACCTGTGGCGGATTCATGTTGATGTATGGCAAAACCAATACAATATTGCAATTAATCTCCAATTAAAATATATAAATTTATATTAAAAAATAAAAAAATGATGTTAGAACAAGGAAAATTGTTCAACATGCAAAAAGTTGATATAAGCCTCATACCTTACATAAAATTTAACTAAAAACTGATCATAGATCTAAATATAAAACTATAATCTTTTAGAAGAAAACTTAGGAGAAAAATCTGTGACCTTGGGTTTGGCAATGAGTTCTCAGATATGGCACCAATAGCATAATCAGTTTAAAATTTTGATATTTGGGTTTTTTTTCCCTGAATATTTTTTTTTTCTGTGGACCATTTTTAAATCCTTTATTGAATTTGTTATGATACTGTTTCTGTTTTGTTTTGGTTTTCTGGCTGAAAAGTATGTGAGATCTTAGATCCTCAACTCGGGATCGAAGCTGTACCCCCTTCATTGGAAGGTGAAGTGGTAACCAGCTAGACTGCCAGGGAAGCTCCTAAATACTTGATACATGGACTTTCTCAAAAACTTCTGCTCTGTGAAAGACAATGCCGACAGAATGAAAAATGACAGACTCAGGAGAAAATATTTGCAAATTACACATCACATTGGATAAAGACAAAAGAAAAGACTTTATCCAATACGAAGAATTTTCAAAACTCAACAATCAGAAAACAAAGTCAACTTAAAAATGATCAGAGACAGGAAAAGACACGCCTCCAAAGATATATGGATGAGAAAGAGGCATACAGAAAGATGCTCAACATCATTAGCCATCAGGGAAATGTGCATTAAAGCCATAATGAGATACCTAGCAGGATGGCAAAAATAAAACCGTTGAGCAAGGACGTGGAGCAACTGGAATTCTCATCCACTGCTGGTGAAAATGCAAAAATGTTACTGGAGAACAGTTGGACAGCTTCTTATAAAGTCAAACATACACTTACCATATGACCCAGCAATCCCACTCCTGGGTATTTGCCCTAGAGAGATGGAAACTTCTGTCTACACATAGATCTATACAGAAAATGCTCATAGCAACTCTTCACAATTGCCAAACACTGGAAACAACCCAGATGCCCTTTGATGGGTGAATGAATAAACCAACTGTGATTCAGGAATATAAAATAAATGAACCAAAGAAGACATAAACTTTGGATAAACGGAGCAATTTGGATGAATCTCAAAGCCATATAGTGAAAGAAGTCAGATTCAAACTGACACACTCTATGATTCCACTCATACAACAATCTCAAAAAGACAAAGCTACTGTGATGGAGACTGCAGGAGCAGCTGCCAGGGGCGGGGAACAGGCGGGAGGGTGTGGCTGCCGAGAGGCAGCCTGGGCGAGGTGTTTGAGGTGATGGAGGTGTTCTGCTGCCCAGTTATGATCACGGGTACAAGTCTGTACCCGTGCTAAAATTCACAGCAGATGTGGTCAGTTACCATCTAACAATAACTTAATAAATAAAATGAAGGACACAAACATGCACAAAACAATAAAACCCAAACCCCAGGCAACTCCAAAAGCCAGCTGCAGGAGAACCACGCCTTACGTTCTCAGTTTTACACAAACAACATCTGTCTGTAAACCTACAGCATGAGGGCCCAAAGATGACAATGAATCCTTCTGTGATGTGGCCTTTCTGATTGCGGAGCCCGTGCTTGCTCGCTTTCTAATTATTGTTTGACTTTTGCCTGGAGGCATGCAGGATCCTAGTTCCCCAACCAAGGTCGAACCCAGGCCCCCTGAAGTGGCAGCACAGGGTCAGCCGCTGGCCCGCCAGGAAGTCCTGGAGCCCTCGGCTCTCTAACTCTATACATTTGTTTTTAATGATATGCATGCATTCGTTCTAAATAAGAACAAAAACTGATGAAGGTAAAACAAGCTCGTGTTGCGATGAGCAGCCCTGACCGAATCCCGCTGATCTGCTATCTCACAGAAACTGTTTCTCAGGGCCTTGCTAATTTTAAAAGTCAAGTTGCTTTTATTTCCAATCATGAAGAAGACAACAGCTTTAAAAAAAAAACAAAAGGAAGCCTACCAGGAGATTGACGGACTCAATGACGTCCAAGAACACCTCGTTCTTCCGGTACTTGATGCCCTCCGAGCGCCAGGACACCGCGTTGGTGACAGTGGCCGGGGGCCGCGGCGCCCCCGTTTCCAGCTTGTGGCCTTCCTGAGTGATGTACCTGTGGGCCCAGGCTCAGAGTTAGCTGGCTCAGGCATTGACATATTGAAAACAGCCCCTCCCTGTAGCAGGCGCCAGGAGAGGCAGGCTCTGGTTTCACCTGGGGCCATTTAACACAACAATGTCACGATTTCCAAAACCCCAACAAACTCTTCAGTTACAATGAGTACAGAGATCTCAGTCTCAGGGCAGCAAGGTGACAGCGCTGGTGAGGAAAACAAGCAGTGGGCGTGAAATGCTTCCCCGCTGGGCATGCAGAGGAGACCGACCTCCCTGGGAGAGTAACCTGGTGACCCTGATTCCACTCGCTGTTTAGTCAGAAGTCTTGGGCCACCTGACCCTGTGGACTGCAGCCCACCAGGCTCCTCTGCCCATGGGACTTCCCAGGCAAGAACACTGGACAGGGTTGCCATGCCCTCTTCCAGGGGGTCTTCCCAACCCAGGGATCAAACCCATGTCTCCTGCATTGGCAGGTGGATTCTTTACCACTGAGACACCTGGGAAGCCCATTTGCTTCCACTTGGGGAACAGATGTGGGGTATGCTGCAGTCATGTGGCCTCTCTGAGTGTCCCTCTGCTCCCCTGCAAGATGGGAAGACAGCAGCTCTAACTGAAATGGAAGAAAGGCCTGCTTCCCAAGACGTGCTTAATCAACGGTGATTCCAAAGAAGAGAGATTTTTTCATCACAACCTCATTTATGACAGTAAAAACAAAGGCAGTGGGACTTCCCTGGTGGTCTAGTGGCTGAGAATCTGCCTTCCAATGTAGGGGACGCAGGTTCGATCCCTGGCCAGGGAACTAAGGTCCCACAGGTTACGGGGCAACTAAGCCCACGCGCCTTTCCTAGAGAGCCCCCGGGCCGCACACTACAGAGCCCACTCGCTCTGGAGCCCGTGTGCCACAACTACAGTGAAGCCTGCATGCTGCAAGGAAGACCCTGCGTGTCCTAAGGGAAACCCAAAGCAGTCAAAACTATACAAACATGTTAAAAAAAAAAAAAAGAGAGACAGCGGCAGGTGAGTCCCTAGAAACAAGGCTTTGAGTGCACTTGTGTGGATGGAAATGAAGACGGAGCAACAGCAAGAGCGCTCACACCAGGCAGCGAGGCCGACTGGAAAAGGAGCCAGAGCTGCCCCATGAACTGAGAAAGCTTCTGGCGGGCTGGAGACAGGCGGGGGACCAGCAACGCGGATACACACCTGCCTCCTGCACTCCAAACCTGCCCATGACTTCAACACAGCGACACCGCCCTGGCCTGACCCCCACTCTCCCGTCCCCGGGCCCCATGCCACCCACTCACTCCTGTAGGATCTTGCTGTCTGTGGTCTGCGGGTAGCCGAAGTCCATGAGCTCGTCCAGCAGCTCGTAGATGATGACGAAGTTGTCTCGAATGCTCTCCTCCTCCAGCTCCTTGAAGTATTCTGAAAATACCTGCAGTGTTGCCGTGGGCGACAGATCAGTGAGGGGAGAGATGAGGAGGGACTGACCGTCTGCACAAGCTCATTTGCTCTTTGTGCCCCGAGGCCCCTGCCAACAGCCCTTCTGTTCACAAGCTGTGTTTGCCCAGTTCCCAGGAGTGCTTGGACGAGGTCTTGGGCTCAGGGAACGTGGGCAGGAGGACAGCAGTGGCTGCCTGTGACGCGGGAACCAGACTGGGGATGTGCAGGCGTCCTCTGAGACCTGCTCAGAAGCCCGAGTTCCCACCCCTGCAGGCCCACTATCCTCTCCCTGACAGACACCTCCAGGCCTGGGACCCCTTCCCAGCTTCTCTTTCACCCTGACCCTTTGCCTCTGAGTCAGGAGTGATTCAGATGAGGGACAAGGGCCCCTGCAGACAGGACAAGGAGCTCCTTAGGCCTCTCAGGACCTTCCTGAACCCCAGCCCGTACAGTTGTGCCTGCAGATAAGCCTGCCCTATTTCAACTGAAAATTCAGAGGATGAAAGCAGGGGCACCAGGGGAGCCAAGGGGAAGAGGAACTCAACAGAAGGTCTTTCAGGAGCACAAACACGGAAGCAGGAAGGCAATGCCAGTCACTGCAGGGGGGAGAACCTTCCTCCTTCCTGCTTCCCCATCGCTACACCCCAGGACCGCAACTGCTGGGTCGCTCCTCGGAAATCACGAACAGCACCAGCTGGCCCACGACAGCTTGGGGATGCTGGCTGCCCCTCAGCCTGCACATGGGGCCTCTCCTGCCCCGTGTGCTCACCGCCCCGCCCCCCATCGAGGAGCGGAGGAGACTGCTGAGCGGGCTGCACACGGCACCTTCTGGAATATAAACGCTTTCCTGGGCGCACCCCAAGCCTCCTGGGTCGGACTGTCCACTCTCTTCAACCCCATGAAGCCCCTACTTCAGCCAGGCCCCTCCACCCACCTCCTCCCTGGCCTCCCTGCTGCCTTTAGGTCCTTTTCCTGCTCAGCTGTCAGATAGGATCTTAAATCAGGTCTTGTCAGTCTCCTGCTTAGAGCCATCCACCATCTCTCATCAGACTGGTAACAAAATCTAAACGCCTCACTAGGCCCTGTGCAGCAAGCCCGCTTGACGCCCAGCCCAGCCACCCTGCCGACAGCTCCACACTGTCCGGGAACACTGGGTACCACAGGCCCTTCTGCCCCAGGGCCTTTCACATGCTGCTGTCTCCCCATCTCACCAGCAGCTGGGCCTGGCACGTGTCACCCCTCTCTAAGGTGGGGCCTCAGGCCAATGTGCCTTTAGAGGCCCCCCAAGGAGATTCTGAGCACAACTTGGCTCCACCCTCCTCCTGCTTAACCCACCTCCCTAATCCCTGACTCAGCGGGTCCCTCTCCAGCCTTCCACAGCCAGCTGGGGGTACACCTGTCCCGCCTGGAAGCAGGGCACACCCTTGGCCTGAGCCTCGCCTCCTGTTCATTTCCCTCTCCTCACCAGGCAGAGGGGCAAATAAGGCTGTGGCATCCCACTCACGGATCAGGTAGCGCTCCCTCAGTCTTCTTCCGGGGGTCCCAGCTCCCCCAGGGAGGCTGCGGCCCTCGGGTGGCCAAGCTGGGGAGGCACACTGCAGGGCCGGGGCGACGGATACCCTTCGTGGCCCCCGTGCCTCAACTCACCTGCACCACCTTATAGAGGAAGGAGAACACCAGCGACACGCACGCGTTCTTCTTGGAGGTGGCGACCACTGCATGGCGGCCACAGTCAAGGAGCGCTCAGAGCCAGGGCTGCCACCTCCCAGACTCCCGTGCCTCTGTGTTTTGGAGCTGCCCCCAGTCACGACTCGGCCCTCAGGGCTCCCAGCTCCTGGTCTGAGCCAGGCCTGGGCACGTGGTCACAGACAGGGGCGGTCCCGGCTCCCAGGGAGCGCTCAGCTGACAGAGGGGCAGCAGGGGCACAGGAGACCCACCCCAGCTGCCGGGTGAGGGGCACTGCCCAGGGGAGGCGACCCCTGTGCGGAGGGCTGGAGCCCGAGGTGTGGCAGAGGGCACTGCAGTAAGGTGAGCAGCCCCGGGAGGGCAGCGCGACTCATCCTGGAGCGGAAACCAGGAGCACAATCTGCCCTCCCCCAAAGCCCATCGCCTACAGGACCCTCCTGAGGTTCCGGGCTCCCCGGTCCGGCTGATTCTGGCTCAAGCTTGTGTCTTTCCTCCTGAGGCAAACCTTCTGAATGAAGCCTCTATTTTCTCACCCATGGGATTCCAGGTGGCTCAGTGGTAAAGAACCCGCCTGCCAAGAAGGAGCTGTGGGTTTGATCCCTAGGTCAGGAAGATGCCCTGGAGCAGGAAGTGGCAACCCACTCCAGTATTCTTGCCTGGGAAATCCCATGGACAGAGGAGCCTGGCAGGCAAGGGTCCATGGGATCACAAAGAGCCAGACATGGCTTAGCAACTGAACAATGATATCAACATAATAGGGGCCTGGGAGTGGCTTCACCGAGATGATGTGTGTAAACTGGCACACACTCCGGACATGGGGACGTGTCCCCAGCTCCTGGGGTCAGTGTGTACTGGGAACTTTCTGTTCCTCTTTCCTTAAGGGCTTGATCACCTGGGAGAACAGTTCCTTTGCACTGCACCCTGGCCACCCCAGTGCCAAGCTGTGGGCTCCAGGAGGGAGAAAGGGGTCATCTCCACCCCACTTGCAGCCTGATCCCGGCCCAGCACAGGGACCCAGGAAATGGACGCTGGGCCAATCAGGGGAGTGCCGGCTTCCCTAGTCCAAGCAACACGGGTTCCAGGTGCTTTCTAAGGAGGGGCAACAGGCACCTCCAACCTTTTGGCTGGGCTTGGAGACTGCCACCTGACAATGGAACTTGGGCTGGAGGTGAGCAGATGCCCACTCAGGCAGGGTGCGCTGAGCACTGGCATCCAGAGGGACGAGCCCTCGCTGTCTCCTCGCCGGCTGCTCACGCATGGACACCAAGGCCCCACTGGGAACTGGTCTGACGGCTCCTGCTGAGCCGGCACCATTACTCCCCCACCCCCCACAGCTGGGCAACCATGCCCAGAGCCAGGGCAGCTTCTCAGACAATCTCTTCCTGGCTCACGGGCTGCCTGCCCCACTCTGCAGAGCTGACCCCTCTAGAGAGAGGTGAAGAAACAGAGGTGCGCTGCAGGGAGCCAGGCCTCAGGGCAGCGGGCAAGCGCCCCGGGCCAACGCCTTCCACCCTGCAACGTGCACACACAGCACGAGGGATGGCCCTGTTCTACTGCAGCTTTGACCTGGCAGGGCTGTATGGACCCAGGATTCTGCATTCCCAGAAGGCTCCCAGGGGATGCTCTGGCCCATGGACCACACCTTCACTAGCAAGGTCCCGTCTGTCTCCAAGAACATGGAAAAGGGGACGGAGCCCACGGTGGCTGGGCGTGATGCACATCCACAGCTCAGCTGACGCAAACAGTGCTGCAAGGAGGGGTCACTGCTGTCACTGGACCAGGGGGAGGTGAGGACCTGCCTCCAGCCACATGGCGACCGGAGCACGGGGCTGGGGGGTGCAGAGCCAGGCTCTTTCCGCAGCAGTGTAGATACCAGAATGCACCTAGAGGGGTTGAGCAAAGCCACGGGATGGCTGGTCAGACCTCCAGGATGGGAACCGGCTTAGCCAGGCCTCCGCATGGGCCTGAGCCAAGGGGCTCTGAGATCTGGGCAGGGTGGGGAAGAATCTCTCCCGTTCTCTGTATCCTACCACCCCTGACAGTCCAGGCTTCTGCCCCCCACCCCACCTGCCTGCCCACCCCCACCTCCCCATGTCCACTTCTGATCCCTGAAGTCTGGTCTCTACTCAGCAGCCAGAGATAATGCAGAAAATGCAAATCAGACAGTGTCAGCCCTCTGCCTGAAACCCTCCCAAGACTTCCCAACACACTTCATTCAGGTGGTTTCCTACAGGGCCCTGCAGCACACACCCTGCTGACCATGGGCCTTGCTCCTACCACGCACCCCACTCTAGGGCTCCAGTCACCCCCACTGCAGCTGCCGAGTGAGACTTCACCCAGGCCTAGCACGCCTCGTGCCCGCAGACACCCGTGGCAGACACCTGGCCTTCTTGCAGGTCTCCACTGGGATGTTCCCTCCCCAAGCAACCCGTCCTGGCTCCTTGGACCTCTGTCACACTCGACATCCTTAGGCAGCAGGGAGCTCCAGAAGACAAGGCTGTGCCTGATGGCCCCCCGCTGCTCTGAGCTAGCCAGCCCTGGGGAGAGCAGCTCTCAGTTGCACGTGTGTATGTGTGTGCACACATGCACACACAAGCCCACACAGGAGCCATCTCCCCCACCCCCCGACAAAGGGATACGATACAGGTTGTTGTGCTTGATCCACATGAAGCGGACGCCCCCGTGGGCCAGGATGGGTGACAGCATGCCCTCCTCCTCCTTCTCCATCAGGATGGGCATGAAGTGCTCCACCTCTGACATGTCCACGTCGCCGCGGTAGTTCCGGCAGATGAGCACCTGGGCGGGTGGGAGAGATGGAAGGCACTTTCACCTCGAGTTCCACCAGCCTCTGGTCCTCCTGGAAACCCCAGTCACGCCTATCCATCGAAGGGCCATTCGATCTCCACGCCCCAGGGAATTCCTCAAGGAAAGCGCTTCCCCACGTGCACATCTACTGGGGCTACTGAGAGTCCTGTATGGGGGCCGTGGGAGGGAGCTGTGGGGCAAGAGTCCAGGACCGAATCATGGGGAGACACCAGGTTAAGCATCCTGCAGGCTCTCAATGCAGACCTCCTCCATGCTGTGTTCATGTACCTGCCCTTCTGGCTCTCTCAGGAGAGGCACACTGCTGAGTGTGCACACCTACTAGATCCCGTCTGTGGCCTGAAAAGAAACCCTCCCATCTCTCTCTCATGGGCCCAGACGTGCAGCATCACTGCTGATGGGAATGTAAAATGGGACAACCACTTTGGTAAAGTTTGACCGGTTCTCAGAAAGCTAAAATCAGCTTATAACCCAGCCATTCCTCTCTTAGTTATTTATTTATCCAAGATAAAGGAAACCAGACATCCACATGAAGACACATGTGCGGATGCTCACAGTGCATTATTTTAAGTAGACTCAGGTTGGCGAGAATGCCAACATCCTTCAACAGGTGAGTGGAGATAAGAATTGTGTCCAACCACACTACAGAAAACTGCTCAGCTATGAAAAGGAATGACCCCTGACATTGGTGACAGCAGGAGGGAATTTCAGGATCACTGAGCCAAGGGAAAGAAACCAGACAATGGAGATCGAACTATGTGATTCCACCTAAACAAACACATCCCGGGAAATGGTAACAGCAAATACATTAGTGGCTGCCTGGGGACAGGCTGGACAGGCGTGGGTGTGGGGAACCTTGAGGAAGTGACAGAGCGTGTGCCCATGGTTTTCTGGGTGTATACATGACTGAACTCATCAAACGACATGCTTTCTATGAGCACAGTCAGTTACACGTAACTCACTGAAGGAAAGAGGAGAGGTGACGCCTCACCGCGGTGAGCACGGCTCCATTTGGAGATGCTGCCCAGGGCAGCTGCTGCCCCCGTGCAGCCCTGAGGACAGCCAGCTGCAGGGCGCAGCAGCATGCAGAGAAGGACACGGCTGCGCCCACCAGCCTGCGAACAGCCTGCCTCAGGACCTTTGTTGTTGCGTGCTTGCTAAGTCGTGCCCGACTCTTTGGTGACCCCCACAGACTGGAGTCCACCAGGTTCCTCCGTCCATGGGAAAATACTGGAGTGGGTTGCCATTTCCTTCCCACAGAAATCTTCGTTTCATAAAATACATTGTCTTACTGCTGCAAGCCAGACAGAGAGTGGTCAAGCGAGTGACCGAGAACGAACCTTCCTTTCCTAGTTTCTCCTTTGTGGCCTACGGGCAAGGGACCCTGTGCACTCATTGCTGTTCGGAAGGCCTCTCAGAGACCCAGCACCCGGTGAGTGAGCTTGTGGGTACCTGGCCCAGGGACTGTGACATACCCTCTCATCTATTCTTTGCCAGGAGTACATGCTGCCTCATATAAATCCCCCTACTATGAAGTGGACTGATATTTTTAAAGCGATGAACAGTGATGTCCGCAGAGGTGGCACCACCTGCCTGAGGTCACACAGAGAACACAGGAGAGCCCGGGTTCTAACCCCACTTCTCACTCCCTGCAGGGCCACGTCCACTCAATTGCTCTCCTGGGCTTCCCAAGCCCACCTTCTACTCCAGGTTATCCAACTTTGGAGGATGCAATTGGCACGGAGCCCCTGAGGCCCCAGTATATTCTGAGGAGAGGGCAGGGAGTCATACATTTTGCTCACCTGCATCACACAGGCTGCAGAGGCCCACTCACTCATGCTCTCTGCCATACACTATGCGGGGCCTGGGGCCACCAGGGTGACCAAGACAAACGGGGTCCCTGCACTGAGCTACTTGCTTGAAGGGAGATGAAAGACTCTGCAAGGGTGAGACCTTCAAACTGAGCCCTTGGGATACAGGTGGGATAGAGGCAGCGGGAACGGTGGCGCTAAAGCCATCGGATGGAAGGCAGAGCCCACGGTGGGCGCCCAGGAGCGCTGGCTAAGCAGAGTGAGGGCAGTCTTGGATCCTGGCCCACAGCAGCTACTCAGTAAATGTCTCTGCAGTGAGCGTGGCGGTGAGGCAAGCAAGGGCAGGAGAACACCCAGGTCTCTAAATGGGCACCTGTGTGGATGGCGGTGTCACACAGCAGGGCTGGGGGGTGGTGCAGAGCTCATCTGGGGAAATGCCAAGTTTGTGTTGGCTGTGAGACCGCCAGGGTGTCCTGACGGCCCGCGGAGCTCCAGATGAGTGCTCCGGACTTCGTACAAATTCAGGGGTCATTGGCACGGTGACAGAAATCAAAGCCTGCCCCTTGGGACTTCCCTGGCAGTCCAGTGGTTAAGACACTGTGCTTCCACTGCAGGGGACACAGGTTCAATCCCTGCTCGTGAAACTAAGATCCTGCAGGTGGCGAGGCATGGCCAAAACATAGGAATGAATGANGTGACAGAAATCAAAGCCTGCCCCTTGGGACTTCCCTGGCAGTCCAGTGGTTAAGACACTGTGCTTCCACTGCAGGGGACACAGGTTCAATCCCTGCTCGTGAAACTAAGATCCTGCAGGTGGCGAGGCATGGCCAAAACATAGGAATGAATGAACGAGTCAAAGCCTACCCCAAGTAGAGCAACAGTATGTGAGGCATGCCAGGCCCGAGCAAGAGGAGCCAACATCCGAGGGGAGGGCAGGAGAGAAGGTGCAGCAGTGAGAGAAACGGGGGACAGAGACACAGCAACCCCGAGGCCGCTGGAAGCCTGCAGGGGAGCAGGGTAGTGGTGCCAGAAGCTGCAGAGAGGCGAGAGAGAAAGGGCAGCGAAGCGGCCCAGAGGGCTTTCCATCAGCTCAGGGTGGCCCGCCGGTCTCCCTGGAGATCAGAGGTGCTGGCTGGCACGCAGACGTGTGGTTGTGAATTTCCTTGCTGTCCCATTACCTTCCTTTTTTATTGAACGCAGTTTCTGCAGAAGGCAGACTTTCAAAACACGAGGTCCAAGGGGAGCGGAATAATAAATGCGGGACGGTCAGGGAGGATGGGAGGCAAGCCCACCCACGGCAGCCTCTTCTGAAAGACACGTATAATCAGGCTTCTCCCAGGCTACAGTCTCCTCATGGCGACTGTTCTTTCTTGGGATCAAAGTGGTCTCCTCCCGCTCTCCCCTCTGGACCCCCTTCACCCACGGCGCTCTGGGTCCCATCCTCCAGGCTCCAGCATTACCCACGACTACCCAGCCTCAGTGGGCTGCCCCTCACCCGTGGGCCTAGTGTGACACCTCCGTGTCCACCTGACTGCCACCTGGTCACCTGCCCAGCGCTGGCATATCCCTCCTCCAGGAAGCCTTTTGTAAGCACTTCTCCTGCCAGCCCACACTGAGGTTGGGCAACTGCGTTACCTGAGGGCCTCAACCTTACTGTGGTAGCTAACTGATCATCTGGATCCATGCAGCTGCTTGGATCCATCAGCTTCCACGCACCTCCCCTACAAGACTTCAAGGTCCATGGCAACTGTGGACCATGGGTGGTGCTGCACTTGTCTCGTGTGTCTGCTCAGCGAGTTCACATGCTTGCCCGAGGTCATGCAACTGAGCAGCAGGGGCAGGTTTGGAGCTCAGCCCCTGACCTGCTGCATGCAAGGTGCTCATGAAATGTTTGCTGGAGGAATGAGTGATCTGAGGAGGCGGCCTGCGGGACCTCTGGTGACACGGTGGCCAGGGAGGAAACAAGAACACACGCTACATGGGGTGGGGGGTTGGAGGTGNGCAGGTTTTGAGCTCAGCCCCTGACCTGCTGCATGCAAGGTGCTCATGAAATGTTTGCTGGAGGAATGAGTGATCTGAGGAGGCGGCCTGCAGGACCTCTGGTGACACGGTGGCCAGGGAGGAAACAAGAACACACGCTACATGGGGTGGGGGGTTGGAGGTGGGTGGGAAGTTCAAGAGGGAACACGTGTATACCAATGGCTGACTCATGTTGATACATGCAGACACCAACACAACACTGTAAAGCAATTCTCCTCCAATTAAAAATAAATAAATATTAAAAAATAATAATAAGAAAAAAACATGCTACAAAAACTCAGGGAATACTGCACCGTCCTACCCCTGGGGTGTCCTGTGTCTTTCCTTGCCTCCAAGGACTCAACCTTCTCAACCTCCCGTCCTTAGAAGGGAGCCGAGCACAGGGCCTCACTAGTTGTTGACTTTGGGTGGCATCCAAGGAAGGCAACCCACTTAAGGGAGGTTTGGGAAAGTACTGGGGGTAGGGAGCGAGGCAGCAAGGGGCAGGTATTTCAACTCTTCACTCCCTACTGCTTCTGGGCACACTCCTGCCCACTCCACCTGGGACCAGCACCCAC
>SJYX01018768.1:90334-101451 GCA_006410675.1 Oreotragus oreotragus | reverse complement strand
AGTCTACGGGGTCGCACTGAGTCGGACACGACTGAAACGACTTAGCAGCAGCAGCAACAGGTGTTATTAGGTGGTAGGATTGAGAATTTGCTTTATACTGTTCTATACTTTCTCAACTTTTGACATTAAGCAGTGATTTTACAATCAGAAGGGGTTTTTAAACATGAATTCATATTAGCTTATTTTATTCATAAAAGCTTTTATTTTTAAAGTCAAGGTGGGGGTACTGAGATGATACAAAAAAGCTATCTTTGGAAGATGTGGTTATTGAGATGTTTGGCAGTATGAACCGTACTCAGAAAACAAAACCAAGGAATTCATCTTCCTCTATAAGCTATAAAAGTAAAATTTGTTCATGGGAGAAAACAAACAGAAAACACACACTGTGATGCAAAGGTACTCTATACCTTCAAAGGTATACCAGTCACTCCAATTTATGTCAGATTATCCAAGCACCAAAATAAATATATGTGTATAAATACATATATATGAAATATATAACTACAAAATTAAAGGCTGTCAAAATGTAACCCCTAAGAAACCTGTCAAATTATACTGCAAACTAGTACTTTAAAGTCCTCTCATATTAACAATTCTTTAACTTATCAATTTTTTAAAATGGCAACTGAATTCAATCATATCCTTTAAAAGCTGAAATACAAATAACTAAACATCTCATTAAACATGACTTTTGAAAACAGTACCAAATGTTGGCAGTAACTCTACCACAGTGAACATCCCAAATGCCAGAGAAAAGCAGCTAAGCAAACTATAGCATATTAATAACACAGCATCAAAGATGGCAGCTATAAAAATTTAAGACGTTGGTGGAGATTATTTTTGTAAAGTGAAACGTGTCACAGTCATCAAGTTGAACATATTCTTTTAAGTTTTGTAGTCTAATTTTATTTAAGCAAGGAGTTTTACTAGGAAGAATACAACCACATTAAGAGCTGATTCTAAAGATGCACTCAATCTATGGCACAGGAAATGTACAGCTGGCCTCACAAAAGGCTACTTCCAAGAGAAACTGCCACCTGGATCCACAGCTCTATCATCTGTTCTCCCCTTCCTCTCAGCTAGCTTCTTCTGCTTGCACAGGGCCCTCTCCAGCCAGTCTCCTAGCCTCTGTGACCTCAAAAGTCTGAAGTTTAAAGAGGAGACATCAAAATATTGACTGTCAGCCATCCATACATACACGGTCCAGCCTGGGGGAGATGCCCACCACAAGACCAATGAGTCCAGTAGTCTGGACACAGAGGGAGGGCTCCTGTGAGCGTCCACACCGCTCTTAAATACAGTCTGCGGGCAGGGCAGATTCTCTGAGAAATAAACACCCTCAACAATCTACCATGCTTCTCACCAGGGACCACCAACTGATGCTGGCAGTAGGGGCTCAATTTGCCAGCTGTCACAGGATAGCTATAATTTATAAATTAGATTCACTTTCAAACAAACGTAGTTTTCTACTTGTCTTCATATGCCTTAATTTTAATTGTTACTGGATGGTTACAGATTTGTTTTCTATTGACCTTACATAGTCACCTCATTGTAGGACAACTGAAACTTTGGATATAATCTCCCAAAGTACCAAGTCTAATAACAAAATAATTTTTTCTCTTACTATGAAAAGCACTGAATGTTTATGCAGCAATCTTGAAAAACACAGAAAAGTATAAAAAGCATCCTAAAGTAGACCTGAGAATTGCTGACGTCCTTTTCTTTCTGATCTTTTTCCTCACACATATTACCATAAACGCACTCATATTTATGCAGCTTCTCACGGGCGGGATAAGGCTGTCATCACCAATCAACCTGATAGCACTAGAAGGGGGACAAGCAGCCGTCATCACCTGAGGTGACACAGTTCTACCTGGGAAGTATCTGTACCAAAAAGCACTGAAACCTGAATCTTTAAGCCCTTAAATCCAACTCCAAACTTACAGGAAATACATACCAGAAACACCACAAGTCTGGGACACTCCACTGGGTCTTTTCAACAAGTCAAAGGTGCGATAAAAAGCAGGTGGACGAGGCACTGCCAAAGATTAGGACAACCTGACACCCAGCAACCAAAAATCAGCACTATGGGAAGATTTCAACAGACCAGACATCAATTACTGAAGAACTACTTTTGGTTTTATTAAGTGACAATGGTGTCATGATTATGTAAAAAAAAGCCTCTTTTTTTTAATTAGAAATGTAAGCTCAAATATTCAGGCTTGAGATGTTATGACAGCCAGAATTTGTTTAAAATACTGCAGTAATCCTACTCTCCCCAAAACAGTAAAATACTAATAATCATTAAACTTAAGATTATATGAAGCTATTAAAAGAGTACAGAGGTTCATTAAGTATATAGAAAGTTTTTTTATGAATGTTTTCAAAGTTTTCATAAGGAATTTTAGAGTAATCTGAGTCATACTTTAAGCATAATAAACCCAGTAAACAAGCATTTGCAAAAATAACTAATCCTCCCTTTACCTTTAATTTTTCTTAATCAAGAAGTTTTCTTTGATGGTCACACAGTATTACATTTTGTGGTCTGTAAAGTTTAATAAATTGGCAAATATTATTTTCTTTTAAACCAATTTTTTATTATGGAAAGCAAGATCTATGCTATATTAACTACTATATCCTCTGAAAGACAGGAGTTCACTGCAGGGTCAGTAAAAATAACAGAAGCAACAAGAAAAAGAGAGTTAGCAAGCGCCTCTGAAAGCAATGATAAAGGGGTCCTTGCTAACAGACTTGCCTCACAGACCGTCTCCACATGGTTAAGGAAAACTTTATTGAAAGGAAAAATAACAGGTAACTATTACAATATAGAAAACAACAACAAAATTACCAATACTAACAATCACAAAATACCAAACTCAGAAGAACCTCATCAAGGTCTCCCAATTCTTATGTTCTTCCATTTCATACAAGAATTGTGTTTCCGTTTTGCACTCAAGGATCCTATGCATTCACAAACTTTTACAGTCAGAACACCACCGAGAAATCACCCACCCCTGCTTCTCACTTCACAAATGAAAAAGAAGCACAGTAGTCAGCTCTTAACAAAATACCCTTTTCTGGAACTACAAAGCTCTGAAAACACTACCTGCAAAGGCAGATGAAGCATCTACTCAAAGATGCAAGGCTAAAACTGTGACAATTATAGGACAGAGGGATGGTCTGAGTCTTATTAACGCGATCAACACTGACTGGGCAGTCACCCCAGGCCAGATCTTGTTATCACGGATATAAAAATAAATGGGCATATCCTCAAGCGCTTCACAAACAGCTTGTGAGAGAAAAGTATGTAAACATCAGTACTGCGCCATGTGGTGAGTGTGGTAATTGCCAGTGAGCAGCAATGAGGACAGGATCAAGAAAACGGCAGTGGCCCAGGGCCTGGAGAGCCAGAGACGGCACTGGAGGTAGAGCTCCTGCAGGGGAGACAGCCCTCCGGAGAGGAGGGGATGACATTCGGAAAAGAGCGTGCAGAGGCCTGCAGCACTGACAGCATCTGGAGAAACCGCTGCATGCAAGCAAAGCTACAGCAGAGGTGAACTGAAGAGGAAGGCATGGATCTGGGCTCCAGTAAGCGCATAACAGGAAGATGCTGCAGGTTCTTCAACCAAGGAAGCAATGGGATCAGGTGTGCACTTTTCAAAGGGCAGTTCTTTCAGCATCCGTGAGGACGACAGGCTGGAGGAAGTGGGACACAAGGAGAAAGGAGACGAGCCCGCTGACTGGTAGAGGAAAGAGAACCACCTGAAGCAAAGAAACGAGCCAAGTCCAGACCCCTCCCGAGTCAGGCACATGGACCCCCAAATGCCCCTGGGTTCCCTCCTTAAGTCCAGCTGGAGGACCTAATGCAGCTACCCTATCTGAAGAGGTCAGGACCTTCCCGCAGGTGCTCTCCCACGCCCCTGAATTCGGCCAGCAGCTGCCAGCTCCCCTCTCCAGCTGTGCAGCTAGAGACCACAGCGCTGTCGGACACTCTCCCCCCGTGCACACAACCACCAGAGCCCCTCAAGCTTCTCACCATCCCCACCAATGCCCCTCCAGCAGTCAGCACCTGCATGGACAGCTGCCACAGCCTGGGTCATCTCTAGCTCCCTCCAACACAAGTC
Source organism: Oreotragus oreotragus (assembly GCA_006410675.1). Taxonomy (NCBI): domain Eukaryota; kingdom Metazoa; phylum Chordata; class Mammalia; order Artiodactyla; family Bovidae; genus Oreotragus; species Oreotragus oreotragus. The sequence goes on along the minus strand of SJYX01018768.1, from coordinate 97,327 downwards.
CACACTATGACCAGACCACAACACTCCCGTCAACACAAACGTGGTGTCAGCCCACTACCTCCACACTTCTGCCTTCTCTCCACTGAAGATCAGCAGTGGGTCAGGATAAAAACAGAACTACTAAGCCAACACTCATGCATCCTGGCTGACCCAGTGACTGGGGTACTGACCCCGCAGCCTTGTAAACACAGGAGAGGTTATTTAACATGTCGAACATCACACCCTCCTGCCTCAGAACCCTTGCACCTGCTGCTCCAGGAGTGTGCTCCTTTCCTCTTCATCCAGATAACTTCCACTCACTCTTGGAATCTTAGTCAACCTGTGGCAGCCTTCCTTGACCACATCAAAGACCCCTATTCTACGTTCTCACAGCACCACAGACTCTTCAAAGCTAATTTGTCTTCTGATGATCTGATTAGCTTCTACTGCTCCCATGACAATCACCTCATAAAGATTCTTTTACTCAAAACTGTAGTTCCACCACTTACCCAACGTGCATCACATATAGTAGAAACTCAACTCTTTCTTACATAGCTGAATGAATTAAATCAATTGAGAAACAGCTGCATTTAACAGGAGAGATTCAAAAGTTATCTTTTGAATGCAAAAATACAGATTTTAATTATTAGATGTGCACAGCATTTCTGGGATGAGTAATCAAGATGCCACAAAAAAGAAATTAATAACACAGGAAGAGGAGTAGGCGTGCACATAAAAAGCACGGTTCAGAATATGCAGAGTTTGAGATGTCTGTGCATGTGTGCGCAGTCGAGTCCTACACATTGTGACCCCATGGACTGCAGCCCGCCAGGCTCCTCTGTCCATGGATTTCCCAGGCAAGAATACTGGAGTGGTCACCATTTCCTTTTCCAGGGGGGCCTGCAACCTAGGGACTGAACCCAGGTCTCCCTCACTGCAGGTGGATTCTTTACCACTGAGCCACCACCTGTGCTGTGCCTAATCACTCAGTTGTGTCTGACTCTTTGAGACCTCATGGGCCGTTGCCCGCCAAGTTCCTCTATCCATGGGGATTCTCAGGCAAGAACACCGGAGTGGGTAGCCTATCCCTTCTCCAGGGGACAGTCCCAAACCAGGAATTGAACCAGAGTCTCCTGCATTGCAGGTAGTTTCTTTACCAGGTGAGCTTCCAAGGAGCCACCTGCTGCTGCTGCTGCTGCTGCTGCTAAGTCGCTTCAGTTGTGTCCAACTCTGTGCAACCCCAGAGACAGCAGCCCACCAGGCTCCCCCGTCCCTGGGATTCTCCAGGCAAGAACACTGGAGTGGGTTGCCATTTCCTTCTCCAATGCATGAAAGTGAAAAGGGAAAGTGGAGTCGCTCAGTCATGTCTGACTCTTCGAGACCCCATGGCCTGCAGCCTACCAGGCTCCTCCGTCCATGGGATTTGCCAGGCAAGGGTACTGGAGTGGGGTGCCACTGCCTTCTCCAAGGGAGCCACCTGAGCAACATTCAAATTCAGGACAGTCAAGAAGTAATAAATATGTGGTACAGAACCCACCTGCCAATGCGGGAGACAGAAAAGAGGCACAGGCTCGACCCCTGGGTGGGGAGGTCCCCCTGGAGAGGACATGGGGATCCACTCCAGCGTTCTTGCCTGGAGAATTCCGTGGATAGAGGAATGCAGTGGGCTACAGTCCATGGGGTCGCAAAGAGTCAGACATGACTGAAGCAACTTAGCATGCATGTACCCAATCAGTATGTACTCCAAAGCGGATCCCCGCCTCCACTGGCAACATGAGGAACTTCCCAACCTGGGATCAAACCCATGCCCCCTGCAGTCAAATCACAGAGTCTTAACCACTGTACCACTGAGGAATCCCCCAAAGCTGATGTTAACGCTGAACCCAACACAGATTTGGGTGTGTAGCAATGTGTGAAAAGAGCATGAAGGAGGCAGAGAAGCCCTCAAAACAAGGAAGACTGAACAAGGGGAGTTCAGAGCGAGGTAAAATTGAAACCAAATCAGAAGCTCAAAAGCATGAGCATTTAAGAAAAAGGAGGTCACAAATGAGACAGCAAAGATGAAGGCTGGAGAACAACTGTGTCACAGGAGTCAGAAGAATCGAGTTAGTAAAAAGTGGGCTGTCAACACTGGCAGGCACCAAAGACAGAGCTAAGGAGAGAGCAAGCACCGTGGTCACCACAGCGGCCATCAGAAGAGACCCGCAACTCCCACTGCTTTTCCAAGCCTGACCGCAAAGGAAACAAAGCCCAGGAGACATGAGAGCACGGGGAGCTCGGAGTCAAGGAAGTACAATATTTTGCCAGTTTGTTTGTTTTTAAAAGGGAAGACTTAGGTGTATGTGTTCTTATGTTCAAAGGAAGAAGCCAGTGGTTGAAAATGTGACAGAGAAAATACCTGTTGGAACAGGGTCTGAGTCATGAGCAATCTCTACCTTAACCAGCAAAACCAGCAGAACCAACAAGCTTGGACATGCGAAGGGCTCTGCCTTCTCAGGGAAGTGTGGACGTGTGCCAACGAACAGGTGTTACAAGAGGGGACAGCACATCCCAGAGGGCGTGTATGCCACACTAAGAGTTACATTCTCACCCAGAGGGCAGTCGAGAGCTCCCTGAAAACTGTTCAGGAAGATATGACATCCATGTCCAGGGTGTGGGGAATCATGCCAGGGGTCTGATGTAGCCACTGTGAAATGTGAGTGAGCTGAAAACACCTACAACTGTGCCACATACCCACCAAGAGGAGGCGTATTCTCCATGCTCTCTTGGATCTCTTCTTCCTGATGTGCTGCTATCCAAAGATGCTTTGTCTGAACATCACTGGTCCCTGGTCGCTAAGAGCGCTTACTTTTCTTTACTGATGCTATTACTATGGGCCACCTTCAACACAATGATTTTGGTCTATTTTCCTTTCTCTGAACATGGCCAGGAAGAATATATTCACAAGTTATTTCAGCACTTTCTAAACTTTCTTCTCCAAACTTTCCTCCAAAATGAACAGGCTGGAAAAATAAAATGTTGTATAATACAAAGGAAAAATTTTTACAAGAGTAAATAAACACTTTAAAGACCGCCCCCCCAAAGTCTCACACGTAATACCAAATTTCACATCTGAATTCTAGGTCAAATTACTGCCAAAGCTTAAAAAACAGAATTTTAAAATATCGGCATTTTTTTCTTTACTAATCCAACAAAAAAACTACTTCAGAGTTCATGACATAATAAAAGTACTTTCATATAAACAATTGTATAAAACAAACTAGAACAAAATACTAATGTAGGAAATGTATTAAACTGTTATTTGCTTCTCCAAAATTGTGCAAAGTGCCAATAATTCATAGCAAGATGACTTTATTATGCATGTAACAGAAAAATACACCATACAATCTCAGAATGATTAAATGACTCATTCTTGGAGAAACTATCTTAATCAAATGTAAAGTTAAAATAATTCAAATAAATCTACCAGAAGATGACATTTTGTAAAAATCTCCTTTAACAGACTTCAACTAAAAACTACAGATGATTTAAAGTAGAGTTTAAAAATTTTTTTCACACCATCATCAAATTAGAATGAAGAGAATTGCTGATTCCAAATGAGTCTCCTCACTTAATGCTGAACTGGTCATTGGAATACAGAGAGGTTTCCATCAACAACTTGAGTTACCTCTGACTAAAAGAATAACTTTTAAGAAGGAAGGAATCAAATGACACCAAATGTAGCTTCCCAATTCATCCTACCCTCTGCTTTCCCAATCCTTCCCATCCCCTACTCTTAAACAGAGGCACACAGCACACCCTGGGTACCTAAGCAAAAGCCAATCTTTTCTCACGTCAGGAAAGGAGCAAACCATTCCCATGACCTTCCCTCCCGCTTCCCCATTTGAAAGCAAGCCAATAAAGGTGTTGGATAAGACTCTTCAGAGTCCCTTGGACTTCAGGCAGATAAAACCGGTCAATCCTAAAGAAAATCAACCCTGAATAGCCATTGGAAGGACTGATGTTGATGCTGAAGCTCCAATACTTTGGCCACCTGATGCGAAGAGCCAACTCATTGAAAGAGATCCTGATGTTGGGAAAAACTGAAGGCAAAAAGAATGGGGTGGCAGAGGATGAGATGGTTAAATAGCATCACCCAACAATGAGCAAATTCCGGGAGACAGTGCAGGACGGTGGAACCCGATGTGCTACAGTACAGCCCGTGGGGGTCACAGAGCTGTATAGGACTTTGCGACTGAGCAACTCCTCCGAAAACAAGTGGGGAGGAAGGAAAAAGGGGCTTCTTTCCTCATAATTATTTTGCCTCTGTTACAGCATCTGCGTGCCTCTTCCGTCTGGGAGTTCAAGCACTAAGAAAAAACATGTTTTACTCCTTAAACTACAAACTTGCTTAGCACTGAATCCTCAAATATAAGCTGATGTTTGCTGAATAAATTATTCACTGTTGAATACTCTTTATCAAATATAGAGATGGTACAAAGCTTTCAACAGTGTTTGCTAAGTAAATGGCCCAGCTGAATATGTGTCCCTATAAACTTTTCCATGAAATCCTTTTTTAAAAAAGTCAACTAATGTCCAAACTTTAATAGGCCTTGTGAATTACTTTCATCCATAACACAAGAATCTGTTCTGTAATCATAGCTAGTAATTCTTCAATACCTAAAATAAGCATTTGGCAAGTCTTTGGGTCGGAGTTTTGGTTGTTCCTTTAACTTGCCTCTTTGCTATTATTAGCCTCTTACTACTGAAACGGTAAAGAATCCAAGGAAGATTTCGCCGGTAAAAAGTTCACCCGCAATTCAAGAGACTTAAGAAACGGAGATTCGATTCCTGGGTGGGGAAGATCCCCTGGAGAAGGAAATGACAACCCATGCCAGTATTCCTGCCTGGAGAATCCCATGGACAGACGAGCCTGGCGGGCTACGGTCCATGGAATCAGCAGAAATGGAGACGACTGAGCCAGTAAGCATGTCATTGAAACACACTGACTTCTCTAAGAAGAAACTGTCCAACTTGTAAATACTTCTTGACCTAAAACTAGTTTTAACCGCGTCCAAGTCCCTAATGGCAACACACACAAATTAACAAGGAGAAAACTTCCTCTGTAAAATCAGCCTCCCCCAAAATAAGTGCAAAACACTTAAATTCTCAGAAGAACTACCTACCATAAAGGTTTACATTAAATTCTTCCATTTTCAAATAACTGCTACAGTTAGGTATTACTTGAACTTTGGTATTCATAATTCCCCAAGTGTTTTATTTCCTCCTTTCAGCGAAAACTATGTAAACTTACGTTACACCCATAAACTTGCTACTATAAAATGCACTTAAGAAGCCTCTCTAAATATTTCGTGGAGTTGTCTTAAAACGGAATTCTCACCTAACACGCGGCTCACTGATATTTCCATTCAAAGAAACAAGCAAATGAACTGAAGAGCTTGCAAAATACAGGCTTTATACAAGACTACTCTCATAGCGGCAGAATACAACATCTTAAAGCTCCTAAAACCATTTAAAACGTGTCCTACGGAAACCAAGGTGTTTTCTTTCGCACTCCATTTCTTTCGGTTTGATTCTCTAAAGCACTGGAGCGGTCTCACAGTCCCAAGCCCGTGTGCTCGTGGGGCCCCGGGAATGAAGGACGAGTCACGGGCTCCGCAAGTTCCCCGCGCCCGCAGCATCCCCAGCAGAACCGCCCGAGTCGCTCCCGCGGCCCCAGGGTCCCCGCGCAGGTGACGCCCCGCGCAGGTGTCGCCCGGCGCGGAGGACGTCCAGCCGCCTCCGGCCCGCTGACGCAAAGCCCGGCCCGCGCCCGCGCCAGACCGACGACCGCCCTGCCTGCCCCGAGTCCCCGGCCAGCCGCCCACGCCCGGACCCCGCCCCGGCCCGCGGGCCAAGGACGAGCCCGCCGCCGCAGCGAGGCGCCCGCGGGCCGCAAGATGGCGGCGGGAGGCGGGAGGGGCGCGCGCGCCCGCGCGGGCGGGGCCGGGNAACATCTTCAGTAAGGATACTAACGATAAGATTTGTACTTATGTGTAGAGAATTCTAGCAAAAGGTTTTCTAAAATAGCTCTCATTGGTAAAACTTTACTCACTTTCAAGAAATGTTTTGATTTTTTCCAACCTCCTTTGCCCATGGTGCAGTACAAGCAGGTTCCTTCTTACTTTGGCTTTAGTGTAACTACAGAACAGCAGGCTCAGCACCACCTTTAACCTCATGTATCCTCTTGTATAAAGTGAGTGATTACAATATATTTGCTCCTTGAGGTCATTTCATAGAAGAATCTCAGAACTGACAACTTCAGAGATATAATCTCATAGACCAGCTTGTTACAATGCTCTCAGCAGAATATTTTGTGAAATTTACAGTTATTTGATTCCCTCCTGGGGAGCTGGAGGAGTGGGAAGAAAGAGGTGCAGGCAAGGTGACATGACATTTAGTACAATCTTACCAGCATCAGAGCTAAAATTTGTAACAATATTGATTAGTGCCACTGGTCAAGACAATAAACCATTCTAAAATGTATTCAAAGAAATCTACTATGACAGTTTTACACATGTTTTAAACAGTTTCTTTGCACTTAATAAATCCTATAATTATTCTCCTAAAAAATTTTAATAGACTAAGATATAAGGCAACTTGAATTTTCGTATAAGAGCAGAAGTCTTCTTTATAGAATCCTATATTATTATTTTAAAAATGAGCATGCTTTCTATACATTAGATCCCATGAGGAAAAATAAATTTTGTAAATATTTGGAAAATATTTTTTACTTCAGATACTTGCCAGTTTCACACCAAAGTAAACACACAGTGTATGGTTTACTATCATTTAATAATCAAAGTTTGACAAAGTATCATCTTTACAATTCATTTTTCTTTTTGAAGGGTAATAAAGGATAGTTCGGGGAAGGCAATGGCACCCCACCCCAGTACTCTTGCCTGGAAAATCCAATGGTCGGAGTAGCCTGGTGGGCTGCAGTCCATGGGGTCGCTAACAGTCGGACAGACTGAG
>SJYX01018768.1:14942-87331 GCA_006410675.1 Oreotragus oreotragus | reverse complement strand
AGTCCACCTTCTGGATGTGTTCAATAGAAATTGCTAGAAAGCAGTAGTTCTAGTCTGTCCTCTAAAATTTCAAAGAACAATACACTCTAAAAATGAGAGATAAGCACAGAGAGTAGTCTAACTGTATCAAAACTGAATATCCCTAATTTTTTTTTACAATTTTAATGTAATTTTTAACTTTTTTTTACAGTTTTAAAATTTTATTTTAAAAATGAAGGATAATTGCTTCACAGACTTTTGTTTTTTTCCTGTTAAACATCAGTATGAATCAGCTATAGGTGTACATGTGGCCCCTCCCTTTTGAATCTCCTTCGTATCTCCCTCCCCATGCCATCCCTCTAGATTGGTACAGAGCCACTGTTTGAGTTTCCTGAGCCATATGGCAAATTCCCTGTGGTTATCTATTTTACATATGGTAATGTAAAACAAACAAACAAACAAACAATAGCATATAAAATTACCTGGTCTATAAAAACTAGCCACACCATATTTTGTGGACACACTCACCCTCTGGAATGGTCCACACTCTGTTTGTGGAGTGTGCTTCTCTCTGTAAGTGAATAAATCCATTTGTTACCTATCACTTTGTCTCTCACTGAATTCTTTCTGCAAGAGACATCAAGAACCTGAGCTTCATTAAGTCCTGAAACAGGGTACCATGGGTTTAGGCTGGGTTTGAGTCACAGCCATGTGGATTCAAGTTCCAAGCAGGGTTTTGGCTAGGTGTGAATCCCATACACATGGGTTCAAGGCCCAAACTGGGTTTTGGCTGGGTTCAAGTGCACATGGGTTCAAGTCCCAAACTGTGGTAAATGGTTTCAGTTTCACAATAACTGAAAATACAAGTTGTTCTTTGCATATAATTCTTTGCATGTTTGCAAGGAGATCTAACCAGTCCATTCTAAAGGAAATCAATCCTGAATATTCACTGGATGCACTGATACTGAAGCTGAAACTCTAATACTTGGGCCACCTGATGTGAAGAACTGACTCATTTGAAAAGACTCTGATGCTGGGAAAGATTAAAGGTGGGAGGAGAAGGGGATGACAGAGGATGAGATGGTTGGATGGCATCACCGATTCAATGGACATGAATTTGAGTAAACTCTGGGAGTTGGTAATGGACAGAGAGGCCAGGCATGCTTCAGTACATGGAGTCACAGTCAGAGATGACTGAGTGACTGAACTGAACTAAACTTGCATATAGTTTCTAAGGGCATGTGTTCAATTATTATGGAACCACCCACCCCTACCGCACCTCACGCAAAAGATCAGGCAGTATTTGTCACTTTTACTAAGAAGTAAAATTATGTTCAAATTTCAAAAAAATTTTATATGAGAAAAATACTTTTGCTTAGGGTACTGATACCAAAAGCTCAGCCTCTCTGCACAGTGTTGAACTGAACATTGGAGACAGAGTTTGGGTGAAGTAGAAAAATATAGTTTTATTTTTTTGCCAAGCAAATGGGTATACAGGACTTGTTCCCTCAAAACTGTGTGTTCCAGGCTGGAAGGATTTGGCGATTGGTTATATAGCAATGGTTTAAGAAAGGGTTGCTCATAAGAATTAATTTGTGTTCAGGGCCTGCACTCTATTAATGTGGATTCAAGTGTTCTCTGAATGATCTTCTCTGCTTCTTAATAAAATCAAACATTCACCTTCTCTGAAATGAGGATTGCTTCATCAAGTACTTCATCTTCCATTTGTTGGAATTTTTCAGTTCAGTTCAGTCACTCAGTCGTGTCCAGTTCTTTGCGACCCATGAATTGCAGCATGCCAGGCCTCCCTGTCCATCACAACTCGCTGAGTTCACTCAAGCTCACATCCATTGAGTCAGTGATGCCATCCAGCCATCTCATCCTCTGTCGTCCCCTTTTCCTCCTGCCCCCAATCCCTCCCAGCATCAGAGTCTTTGCCAATGAGTCAACTCTTCGCCTGAGGTGGCCAAAGTACTGGAGTTTCACTTTTAGCATCATTCCTTCTAAAGAACACCCAGGACTGATCTCTTTTAGAATGGACTGGTTGGATCTCCTTGCAGTTCAAGGGACTCTCAAGAGTCTTCTCCAACATGACAGTTTCAAAAGAATAAATTCTTCAGCACTCAGCTTTCTTCATAGCCCAACTCTCACATTCATACGTGACCACGGGAAAAACCATAGCCTTGACTAGACGGACCTTTGTTGGCAAAGTAATGCCTCTGCTTTGAATATGCTGTTTAGGTTGGTCATAACTTTCCTTCCAACAAGTGAGCATCTTTTAATTTCACGGCTGCAGTCACCATCTGCATTGATTTTGGAGCCCCAGAAAATAAAGTCTGACATTGTTTCCACTGTTTCCCCATCTATTTCCCATGAAGTGATGGGACCAGATCCTATGATCTTCGTTTTCTGAATGTAGAGCTTTAAGCTAACTTTTTCACTTTCCTCTTTCACTTTCATCAAGAAGCTTTTTAGTTCCTCTTCACTTTCTGCCATAAGGGTGGTGTCATCTGCATATCTGAGGTTACTGATATTTCTCCTGGCAATCTTGATTCCAGCTTGTGCTTCTTCCAGTCCAGCATTTCTCATGATGTACTCTGCATATAAATTAAATAAGCAGGGTGACAGTATACAGCCTTGACGTATTCCTTTTCCTATTTGGAACCGGTCTGTTGTTCCATGTCCAGTTCTAACTCGTGCTTCCTAACCTGCATACAGATTTCTCAAAAGGCAGGTCAGGTGGTCTGGTATTCTCATCTCTTTCAGAATTTTCCACAGTTTGTTGTGATCCACACAGTCAAAGGCCTTGGCATTGTCAATAAAGCAGAATTAGATGTTTTTTTGGAACTCTCTTGCTTTTTCCATGATTCAGCGGATGTTGGCAATTTGATCTCTGGTTCTTCTGCCTTTTCTACAACCAGCTTGAAAATCTGGAAGTTCACAGCTCACATATTGCTGAAGCCTGGCTTGGAGAATTTTGAGCATTACTTTACTAGTGTGCTGCTGCTGCTGCTGCTGCTGCTAAGTTGCTTCAGTCATGTCCGACTCTGTGCGACCCCACAGACAGCAGCTCTCCAGGCTCCCCCATCCTTGGGATTCTCCAGGCAAGAATACTGGAGTGGGTTGCCATTTCCTTCTCCAGTGCATGCAAGTGAAAAGTGAAAGTGAAGACGCTCCGTGCTATCCAACTTTTAGCGACCCGTGGACTGCAGCCTACCACGCTCCTCAGTCCATGGGATTTTCCAAGCAAGAGTATTGGAATGGGTTGCCATTGCCTTCTCTGAGATGAGTGCAATTGCGTGGTAGTTTGAGCATTCTTTGGCATTGCCTTTCTTCTGGATTGGAATGAAAACTGACCTTTTCCAGTCCTGTGGCCACTGCTGAGTTTTCCAAATTTGCTGGTGTATTGAGTGCAGCACTTTCACAGAACTATCTTTCAGGATTTGAAATAGCTCAACTGGAATTCCATCACCTTCACTAACTTTGTCTGTAGTGATGCTTTCTAAGGCCCACTTGACTTGACATTCCAGGATGTCTGGCTCTAGATGAGTGATCATACCATCGTGATTATCTTGGTCATGAAGATATTTTTTGTACAGTACTTCTGTGTATTCTTGCCATCTCTTCTTAATATCTTCTGCTTCTCTTTGGTCCATACCATTTCTCTCCTTTATCGAGCCCATCTTTACATGAAATGTTCCCTTGGTATCTCTAATTTTCTTGAAGAGATCTCTGGTCTTTCCCATTCTGTTGTTTTCCTCTATTTCTTTGCATTGATCACTGAAGAAGGCTTTCTTATCTCTGCTTCCTATTCTCTGGAACTCTGCATTCAGATGTTTATGTCTTTCCTTCTCTCCTTTGCTTTTCTCTTCTCTTCTTTTCACAGTTCTTTGTAAGGCCTCCCCAGATAGCCATTTTGCTTTTTTGCCTTTCTTTTCCATGGGGATGGTCTTGATCTCTGTCTCCTGCACAATGTCACGAACCTCTATCCATAGTTTGTCAGGCACTCTGTCTATCAGATCTTGTCCCTTAAATATATCTCTCACTTCCACTATATAATCATAAGGAATTTGATTCAGGTCATACCTGAATGGTCTAGTGGTTTTCACTACTTTCTTCAATTTAAGTCTGAATTTGGCAGTAAGGAGCTCATGATCGGAGCCACAGTCAGCTCCTGGTCTTGATTTTGCTGACTGTATAGATCTTCTCCATCTTTGGATGCAAAGAATATAATCAATCTGATTTTGGTGTTTACCATCTGGTGATGTCCATGTGTAATCTTCCTTTGTGCTGTTGGAAGAGGGTGTTTGCTATGACCAGTGCGTTCTCTTGGCAAAACTCTATTAACCTCTGCTCTGCTTCATTCTGTACTCCAAGGCCAAATTTTCTGTTACTCCAGGTGTTTCTTGACTTCCTACTTTATCATTCCAGTCATCTATAATGAAAAGGACATATTTTTTTGGTGATTGTTCTAAAAGGTCTTGTAGGTCTTCATAGAGCCATTCATCTTCAGCTTCTTCAGCATTGCTGGTTGGGGCATAGAGTTGGATTACTGTGATACTGAATGGTTTGCCTTGGAAACAAACAGAGATCAGTCTGTTGTTTTTGAGACTGCATCCAAGTACTGCATTTTGGACTCTTTTGTTGACCATGATGGCTACTCCATTTCTTCTAAGGGCTTCCTGCCCACAGTAGTAGATATAATGGTCATCTGAGTTAAATTCACCCATTCCAGTCCATTTTAGTTCACTGATTCCAAGAATGTTGATGTTCACTCTTGCCATCTCCTGTTTGACCACTTCCAATTTGCCTTGATTCATGGACCTGACATTCCAGGTTCCTATGCAACATTTCTCTTTACAGCATCGGACCTTGCTTCTATCACCAGTCATGTCCACAATTGGGTATTATTTTTGCTTTAGTTCTGTAGAAAAGTTCAAAGATAGTGTTATGTGTATCCCTTGAGGTAGAATCCAGACCTCACCCCAAGGCTGCACTGTAGTTTTTTGGGCTGTTCCCCCTTGTATCTGCATCTCCTCCATTTCTGATTAGCAACTGCTCAGATCTGCCCTTTGGAGCTCAAGGAAGGTAATGGAAACTGGAGACTATTTCCTGCAAACAAGAAAAGTGGAACAAGGAAAGGCTTCAGTGCCCAGGAGCCCCATATGGTTTCAGTATACCTCTTTGAAACATTGTAAGAAATTTTTTTTATAGTAAATTACATCTGCATTATTTCCTGGAAGTAAGAAAATGCCTGACAGCCCACCTTTTTTTTTTCTTTTTTCTTTTATTTTGGTAAGGAGTGCAAATTAGTATGCCAATGAACACATGCCTGTTAAATTTTTTAGAGATTCCTGAATTGGTTGAAAACAGATATTTAACTTATAGGTAATTAAAAGATAAATCATGATGTTTGAAACATTTTCCTGTCTTTGCAAATTCAAAATATCCTAATTATTTTAAAAATAAGCTTTATTAATTTCCTTCAATCTTTCTTTCTTCCCTTCCTTTCCAGAAAACTATACTATAACTAGTTGCTTATACTTATTCTTTCCTTCAAAGACCCAAGCTGTGACCCAAGTAGTAAAGAAAAAACCTGAGTAAAGGCAAGTGAAGCTCTCCTTATTTCTTCAAAGTAATTATTACTCCAGATTTATTCTATAAATTTATTTTTTCTTTCCCTCTCTTCTTCCCATGTTTGGTTAGTTGATTTTTCTTCTTTATCTTGAAAATACTATAGTTTGGGACTATATTCTGTAAACTAATTTTGAACTGGAGTTTTCTTAAGATGACTTGCCCTGCAAAAGCTTCTTGATTCTATGGACTACACATCTATGATCTGAATGACCTCACCTAGCCAGAAAAACACCAGACTTTTTTATTCCTTTTGATCAAGCCAGGAAATCTAAAGATTGGGAAGAAAAATTACACTATATAAAATAAAAGGAAAAATAATGACCAAAGGGAAGTTACATAATTCCTTTGGAATTTAGTTTACAGACTTGGAGATTGAGATGATTTATGTAAATAGACGTGAGTTTGAGCAAACTCCAGGAGATAGTGAAGGACAGGTAAGCCTAGAGTGCTGCAATCCATAGGTGGCAAAGAGTCTAATATAACTTGGCAACTGAACAATGACAACAAATCAAGGAAGAAAGGATAATAGATTAAAATTAATATTTGTTAACTGGCTTCCTCATCACCTTTTTTTTTTTTCTTCCTCTTAATACCTGTTTGAAATGTTATTTTATTCTTGTTTTATTGAAATGGATTATGAGAAATAGTCAATAAATTATTCTATATAAGATAAAGACAAATTAAACAACAAAATTAGAATGTTAATTTGATGCTACCTTGAATATTCATGTCACCAAAATCTATATTTTTCTTCCATTTTATCTCATTATAAGAAATAAGCTTGCTTGGAATTCTATACAAAAAGTAACAGAAACAAACCACCTCCCTTTTACGACAGAAGTGAGAAGGTTAAAAATGCAAGATTAAGATCTTAATTAGACAGGGCTTTATATACATTAACTCTGCTAAGTTTTTCCTTAACTTGCAAAGAGAGATCCAATGGCAAGATCCGGTGAAAGATAGAGTTGAATTTGATAACAGAGGAAAATGATGAGAAGGTCCTTGTTGTCCAAGTTGTGTCCGACTCTGCAACCCCATGCACTGCAGCATTCCAGTCTTCTTTATCCTTCACCAGCTCCAGAGTTTGCTCAAATTCATGTCCACTGAGTGATGCTATCTAACTATTTCACCCTCGACTACCTTATTCTCCTTTGGCTTCTATCTTTCCCAGCATCAGGGTTTTTCCCAGTGAGTTACCTCTTCACATCAGGTGGCCAAATTATTGGAGCTTCAGCTTCATCATGAGTCCTTCCAATGAATATTCAGAGTTGAATTCCTTCAGGAAATTTCCTAAGTAGGTCCTTAGGAGAGAGTAAAGTAGAGAAAAGATTTCAATTGTGAACCAAAGATGGACCTAGTTTCCTAACTTTGGAAATTATACAAAACTCTTTTATGAGAACTAGAATAGCTAATATTTCTGTTTTTAAATTGTTGTTAAGCTGCCTTAGTCCCTATATCTTCCTGATCATTTAATAAACTTTATTATATGGATGATTTTGCTTCATTTGGAAAGTAAGGTGATTTTCTGTTTTCAATTTCTTGGTTGTTGGACTTCAATTTGCATAATAAATATACTTGGTACCAGTTTGATGGCCTTGGGTACAGTTAAGTGATTTGTGTTTTCCAGACCGCTCATTTCTGTGATTAAATAGAAACAATAATAGTCACAAATAGTACTTCATTGGCTCTATTTCTGACTCCTGGAGGGATTCAATTCATCATCACATTTGTGTAAAAAATTTTGGAAATCTGCCAGTCTTCTTTGGACAATGCTGATGGAAAACCCTTAGCTATTTCTGGTACCTTCCATAGCTTTCCTTATGTTAAAATCAAAGCTGTTGCTTTGATGCTACTGACCAATGGGGACACTGTTTCTGCTACTGCCTGTTGAGGACAGCTAAGCCAAATTAGTTGCTTTTGAAAGTCTGTTGATACTCGCTTTCTGACTGTCCATCGCCAATATTGAGCATACAAATGTCTATATTCATCACCACTCCCACACAGATCTGTCCCATTCTTACAGGAATGTTTAACACCAAGATGATTAACACTTAACACATAGTACTCTCATTATGGCTTCCCAGGTGGCACAGTGGTAAAGAATCCACCTGCCAATGAAGGAGAGGCAAGAGATGCAGGTTTGATCCCTGGGTGGGAATGTCCCTGGAGTAGGAAATGGCAATGCAGTCCAATATATTTGCCTGAAAAATTCCATGGACAGAGAAACCTTGCAGGCTACAGTCCATGAGGTGACAAACAGTCAGATACAACTGAGCATACACAAGCATGAGCATGCACTTTAATAACACCAAAAGTTTTGTAGCGAAACATAATTGTTTCCAATTAAAAGTTTCCTACATTATCATCTCAGGACTCAGGCATGGGTTTTGTGCATAAGGACAATCTGAGTCAAATCCGCCCTACTCTCCTCAAATTATTTAGCAGACAGTCCTAATCAACTTGGCCTATTGTTTTCCAACAAAATGCTTTGCAACTCAAAAGCAATGAATAGTTTTCCCAGAGAATCATTAATTATATTTGTAAATAAAACTCATGGTGAATGTATGTACTAATAAATTCCCAGAAAGTATTGAATTTTGTGGATAACCCAAAGTTTCAGCAAAAAAAAAAAAAAAGCAGCAGTTTATGTCAAGGGGAAACTGCAATGTCGAAATCCTCTAAAACATCTTCATGATGGAGGTGAGGTGATGATGTGAACAATTAGAGGCGGACATTCTCTAACCCTAAAACATACTGCCTTTTCCATTACTCACTCACAATTGCTTTACTGTTTTGATTCAAGTTCATTATGTTTATTTTGATTTAAATGAAACTCATTTAGATATAATGAGTTACAATGATATAAAATATAACCATATTGAATTGCACATTTTATAAATTGCTCCTTAGAATTAATAAATTATGTGAAATCAAATGAATTGAAAAGACTGGAATCTAAGATTACATTACTTAGTTTGGGTATGTTCTTGAAAAATTTGTTGGATGAGCTATTGCAATTTTATATGTATCAAATAAAATGATTAAGTACTCTTTAATAGGTTAATTAAGTAAAAAAGATTATTTTGCAGGAACATGGACACCAGAGCCATGACTACAGACTCAGGGAGGGAGAGAGGTTGAATTTCTTGCCTCTTCTTTCAGATTATAGGTGTCATTTTGGAAAGTACACTGTTTTTGTATTATCACTTATTAAAAATGTTCATTCCAAATATAGCAGGAGGATACTCAAAAATGAGTTTAATGAGTAACAGCCAGGAAAATATTGAATGTGTATTAAATATTAGGCACTAGTATCATATTTGGTGAATTATTAACTCAGTGTAGAAAATTACTAATTTTTGAGCCCCAGAGAGATTTGTCACAATATCCTTGTAATCCTTCGTATCAAAGCTCCATATTAAAGAAGACAAAGAAGAGGCTCAGAGAGTTACTAGGAGAGCTGGCACTTGGATGTAGCACAATCTGACCCTAAATTTTGTTAATACTGCCACATTGCAGGATTTCCTTGTTGGTTTAGTAGTTAGGAATATACCTGCCAATTTAGGGCACAGGGGTTTGATTCCTGATATGGGAATATCCCACATTCTTGCTGTGGAACAACTAAGTCCATGTGCCACAACTATTGAAGCCCCAGCTCTAGAGTCTGCACGCTTCAATGAAGAATAGCCCCCACTCCAGGCAACTAGAGAAAGCCCACATGCAGCAATGAAGACCCAATACAGTCAAGAATAAATAAGTAATTGATTTAAAAATAAATTACCACATTGCTCCAGAGCTGCATGAAGATCATTTGCTATGCGTCCTGAGATAAGTTACCTGAAATTTGGGCCTTAATTTTCTTTTCTATGAAAGTGCAAATAAAAACACTATCTCATAGAAAACTTCTGAAGATGAACTTGAATTTATATGTATAAAAAACTTAATGTATGATACTTTGAAAGCACTCAGTATCAGCTGTTATTATCTTACATGTTATAAGTGACAATGCAGCTTTACCAAGTATTTGTAAAATAGCCTTAATTTCCTTCCCTCACTTCCTTTTTTCCTTCTTTTCCACTGATCTATTTTTTTCAA
This sequence comes from Oreotragus oreotragus, assembly GCA_006410675.1. Classification (NCBI taxonomy): domain Eukaryota; kingdom Metazoa; phylum Chordata; class Mammalia; order Artiodactyla; family Bovidae; genus Oreotragus; species Oreotragus oreotragus. The sequence goes on along the minus strand of SJYX01018768.1, from coordinate 77,620 downwards.
ATATATAAGATATTTTATTGATAATGACTACATCTCCATTCCACATACTGGATTGTTACTTTGTATATTTTGTGTATTTTTTTCCTCTCATAAAAATCTCATGTGGCAAGTGTGCTTTGGAGACACTGCCTTCAAATTTACTATTATTATCTGAAACAGCTGATATTATTTTTTGTTATTTCACAGAAAAAAGTCTCAATAATGCTAAAGACTATATCCAAAGTTATACAACTTATAAGCCATAGGCCCAAGATTACTAAGAGAGAAAACCAAGTTAAATAAGCCAAGTAAATACCCCCTTGTATGTTTCAAAGATAGATCTTGCTTGCTTGCTTAGGTTGTAAATGTATTGAAATTCAGGACTATTGTCTGTGTCTTCAGAGTTGAAACACAATAGAAAGAAAAAAAAGAAAAAGAGAAAGTGAAGTCTCTCAGTTGCATATGACTCTGCAACCCCATGGACTGTAGCATATGAGGCTCCTCCATCCATGGAGTTTTCCAGGCAAGAGTACTGAAGTGGATTTGTCCCCAAATGGAATAAAATATGCTTTATATAATTATATACATTCTCATGTATACTTATAATAATACTTGACATGTATTATAATATGTAGACATGTACCTTTATATGTTTTATATAAATCAGTAATTATGTGTGCATCCAGTATATATAAATCATGTTAATAAGTAATAGTCATATAAAAAAATCACAAGTCAATATCTCTGATCAAAACCTTCCAATCTCAATTAGAACTTCTTATCAGACTTAGACGGAGAAGGCAATGGCACCCCACTCCAGTACTCTTGCCTAGAAAATCCCATGGATGGAGGAGCCTGGTGGGTTGCAGTGCATGGGGTCGCTAAGAGTCGGACAGGACTGAGCGACTTCACTTTCACTTTTCACTTTCCTGCACTGGAGAAGGAAATTTCAACCCACTCCAGTGTTCTTGCCTGGAGAATCTCAGGGACGAGGGAGCCTGGTGGGCTGCTGTCTATGGGGTCGCACAGAGTCGGACACGACTGAAGCGACTTAGTAGCAGCAGCAGCAGCAGACTTAGAACAAAACTCAAACTCTTTACTAAGTACTAAAATGTGTGTATCATCTGGCCCCTGAATAACTCTAAATGTAATCCCTGCTTCCCCATCTCTAAATCTGCCCCAGCCATACTCTTCCTCATCCTGTTACTTTAAAATGCCAAGTGTCCTTCTGCCTCAGTGCTTTTGCACTTGCAGGTTTCTCTGCCTTAAGCCCTGTACCCAATTTTTCACGTGGCTCACTTCCACAGTTCATTTTGTCTTCATGTTTATTAAGTATGTTTGAGGTAATCTCCTAAACTATTTAAGTGAATTATTTGAAACCAGTTATTATTTGGTGATCTGGGTTAAGACTAACGAGAAAGACAAACACTGCACGGTATCACTATATGTGGAATCTAAAAAGGGCTTCTCAGGTTACTCAGCAGGTAAAGAATCCACCTGTAACATCAGGTTCAGTCCCTGGTTTGGGAAGATCCCCTGCAGGAGGAAGTGGCAACCGCTCCAGGAGTCTTGCCTGAAAAAAATCCCAATGACAAAAGGAGCCTGGAGAACTACAGTCCACGGGGTTGCAAAGAGCTGGACATGACGTAGGGACTGAACAACAATGCTATATCATATATCTGAAATTTGCCAAGAGAGTACATATTCTCAACAAAAAAAAAGAAAGCAAAGTAGTCGGAGTGTTTAAGACTGCAAGTACAGCTCTGTCTAGCTGTGACCGGCTGAGGAGGCGCGGCGGCATAGGGCCGGTACCCTTGCCGGGCTACTACAGCACTAGGGTGTCAGTTGGTCCCGCCCAGAACACTTCAGTTCTGCCCTAGAAGGATATATTTAATAACTGATTGGTGTGTCCCTTGAATACAAGAAAATGGAAACTGAACAGCCAGAGGAAACCTTTCCCAACACCAAAACCAATGGCGAATTTGGTAAACGCCCTGCTGAAGATATGGAAGAGGAGCAAGCTTTTAAAAGATCTAGAAAGACTGATGAGATGGTTGAATTGCGCATTCTGCTTCAGAGCAAGAATGCTGGGGCAGTGATTGGAAAAGGAGGCAAGAATATTAAGGCTCTCCGTACAGACTACAATGCTAGTGTTTCAGTCCCAGACAGCAGTGGCCCCGAGCGCGTATTGAGTATCAGTGCTTATATTGAAACGATTGGAGAAATTGTGAAGAAAATCATCCCTACCTTGGAAGAGGGCCTGCAGTTGCCATCACCCACTGCAACCAGCCAGCTCCCGCTCGAATCTGATGCTGTGGAATGCTTGAATTACCAACACTATAAAGGAAGCGACTTTGACTGCGAGCTGAGACTGTTGATTCATCAGAGTCTGGCAGGAGGAATTACTGGAGTCAAAGGTGCTAAAATCAAAGAACTTCGAGAGAACACTCAGACAACAATCAAGCTTTTCCAGGAATGTTGTCCTCAATCTACTGACAGAGTCGTTCTTATCAGAGGAAAACCTGATAGGGTTGTAGAGTGCATAAAGATCATCCTTGATCTTATATCAGAGTCTCCCATCAAAGGACTCGCTCAGCCTTATGATCCCAATTTTTATGATGAAACCTATGATTATGGTGGTTTTACAATGATGTTTATCCTCGGTTAGCAGTATAGAAGCTTTCCAGAGGAAAACATGCCAGGATCTGTTAGTATGCTCCCTCCCTAATTTTATCCATCCCTCCGTCGGTACAGCTGTGGTTCTCCAGTCCAAGCTCTCCGGCTTCCCGAATTCTCTTCTGGGGTGCAAAAGCCCTTGAAGAAACACACCTCCTCTGTCAGGACGCGTCGTTGGGGACCTGATGAGGCAAGCGTTATCAAACTGGAAATAAAAGTCAGAATCTACAGAGTTTGTGGCTCTGCCTCTTCCTCAGTTTTGATTGATAACGATGAACCCAAACCAAAACAGTTGTCACGTTCACATGTTGGCAGAGAATTCCATCTGCAGCATTTAAGATAGCCTGTAGTAAACTGAGCTGAAGAAGAAAAAAATGCCAACAGCAGAGTTGCTGACCAGTCTTTAACGGGTCGCCAGGGTAGTCGGGGACAGGAACATGAAACAAACGAGTGTGCTGTAAATCAACCGTCATGGTGCTGCTGGAATTCAAATCCCTGGGAAGCACCGCGAAACAACGCTCAAATTGATGCTGCCGCGGTGGAGGAGGAGCCCAGTTGGTCTAGAAAACAAACCAGACAAATAGGACAGTGGCCTAGCCGTGGACACAGAGTACACGTCCTCACTGCAGTCCAGGCATCGGAACCCACTTGGGAACAGCTCTCCGGAGTAGCTAACCTAGCATGCGCACCAGGCTGTAGGCTGTGCCCAAGGAGAGCCAAGTGTACCTTCAACAGGCTGCCAGAGCTTAATTTGAAATGCGTGCGTCTTCAGTCCTGTCGACTCCCTGCGACCCCATGGTCTGTAGCCCGCCAAGCCACTCTGTCCAGGGGATTCTGCAGGCAAGAACACTGGAGTGGGTTGCCATTTTCTTCTCCAGGAGGGTCTTCTGGACCCAGAGATGGAAACCATGTCACCTGCCTTGGTAGGCAGATTCTTTACCATGGCGCCAATTGTTTGAAAAACATCTTCTAAATCTACCTATCCTTTGATTTTCTTCTATTCACAAAATTATTTTGAAACTTCATTAAAGGAAAATACAGAAAATCTGTTCAAGAGTCTTTAAGATTTAAAAACAAAATAATTGAAGTTGACAATCTCCCCATGGTATGTGGTACCATATATGCTTAGTCGTCAACTGACGACCCTTAAGCTATCACAAAATCAAGTTCCTTTTCAGCTTGCTGCAGAACTCTAATCCATGGGTAACTTAGCCTGGACGACTGGCCCCTCCATGACTAGGTGAACACTTGTCTCCCAGCAAGCTGACTGGGAACCTCCAGTAGCAGACCCAGCAGGCTGAGGGCTTTGCCAATTTCCCTGCTGTGGGACAGGTTGGCGTATTCACCGCGAGTTCAGGAGGAAGCCGGGTATGGATATATTGCAGTTTCCGCATCTGTATCATTCAGAAACCTCTGCCTATTTCAGTTATCGCCTCTGCAATCAACTGATTTTCTCTTTGCAGTATAGCTTCAAAAATGGAATAGAGTCAAACCCATAAGAATCTACATACCTGGTTTTTAGGGTTATAGAGTGCATAAAGATCATCCTTGATCTTATATCAGAGTCTCCCATCAAAGGACGCGCTCAGCCTATGATCCCAATTTTTATGATGAAACCTATGATTATGGTGGTTTTACAATGATGTTTGATGACCGCCATGGACGTCCTGTGGGATTTCCCATGCAGGGAAGAGGTGGTTTTGACAGAATGCCGCCTGGTCAGGGTGGGTGTCCCATGCCTCCCTCCAGAAGAGATTATGATGATATGAGCCCTCGTCAAGGACCACCTCCACCCCCTCCCGGATGAGGTGGCCGGGGAGGCAGTAGAGCTCGGAATCTTCCTCTTCCACCACCACCACCACCACCACCTAGAGGAGATCTAATGGCCTATGACAGAAGAGGAAGACCTGGAGACTGTTATGATGGCATGGTTGGTTTCAGTGCTGATGAAACCTGGGATTCTGCAATAGATACATGGAGCCCATCAGAGTGGCAGATGGCTTATGAACCACAGGGTGGCTCTGGATATGATTATTCCTATGCAGGGGGTCGTGGCTCATATGGTGATCTTGGTGGACCTATTATTACTACACAAGTAACTATTCCCAAAGATTTGGCTGGATCTATTATTGGCAAAGGTGGTCAGCGGATTAAACAAATCCGTCATGAGTCAGGAGCTTCGATCAAAATTGATGAGCCTTTAGAAGGATCCGAAGATCGGATCATTACCATTACTGGAACACAGGACCAGATACAGAATGCACAGTATTTGCTGCAGAACAGTGTGAAGCAGTATGCAGATGTTGAAGGATTCTAATGCAAGATATTTTTTCTTTTTTATAGTGTGAAGCAGTATTCTGGAAAGTTTTTCTAAGACTAGTGAAGAACTGAAGGAGTCCTGCATCTTTTTTTTTTAATCTGCTTCTGTTTAAAAAGCCAACATTCCTCTGCTTCATAGGTGTTCTGCATTTGAGGTGTAGTGAAATCTTTGCTGTTCACCAAATGTAATGTTTTAGTTCCTTACAAACAGGGTGGGGGAGGGTGTGCAAAAACTAACACTGAAATTTTGAAACAGCAGCAGAGTGAGTGAATTTTAATTTTTGTTCATTGTTGGTGGTTTAAAGAAGTTCCCCGCCATGTAATTATTGTGAACACTTTGCTTTGTGGTCACTGCAACATTTGGGGTGGTGGGACAGGGAGGAAAAGTAACACTAGTCCATATGTCCCTGGCATCTATTCAGAGCAGTGTGCAGAATGTAATGCTCTTTTGTAAGAAACGTTTTTTGATTTTTAAAATAAATTTAGTGAACCTAAAAAAAAAAAGAGTCTACATATCTGGTTTGATATGTAGAATACATGAAACTTCTTTGGAAGAATTCTTCTATTACTATTTTAGAGCACCACACTGTGAATGACTCAGAGTCCCCCTGAATCAGCTACCCCTCATTCAACAGTGCACTGTTTAAGTGCTTTGCGCTTTGTTTTCGTTTTTTAGGGGTTTTTTTTGCCACACGGTGTGTGGGATCTTAGTTCCCTGACCAGAGACTGAACCACAGCGCCTGCATTGGAAGCACACAGTCTTAACCACTGGACCACCAGAGAAGTCTTGTCTGTGCTTTGGTGTTTTTAATACCTTTCTTCTTACACTTCGAAGAACTTTACAAACATCACACGCTACTCAGAACAACCTCATAACAGTTGGCAAGTGTTACTTTTGTTGTTAAATATGGAAATGAAAACATAGGTGAGAGCATCTCATGTCAGTTAATAGACCTAAACTGGAGGGGAGGAATTGCCCAGTTTTCTCTTCTGTGCATTTTCACTCTTCCCAAAGCCACAATAAAATGACATTTGAAACTGATTAAGGCAACAACTGTTTAAGTGTAACTGACTTCTGTTGTTTCTACATTGACACACAGCTTCTCAAAGATCCCTTAAGAAAATAACCAAAAATATACTCAAGCATATTCTTTAACTCCCAAGTTTTCAGGTGTCCAAGAGGTACAAAGTCCTCGAATATTACTTCAACCCACTTGAATCATGAGTAATACTCACCTTTGTATAGATTATCTCTTAGGAGTTTGGCAAGAATTAAAAAAAAAANAAGAAAATAACCAAAAATATACTCAAGCATATTCTTTAACTCCCAAGTTTTCAGGTGTCCAAGAGGTACAAAGTCCTCGAATATTACTTCAACCCACTTGAATCATGAGTAATACTCACCTTTGTATAGATTATCTCTTAGGAGTTTGGCAAGAATTAAAAAAAAAAAACACCACCAATTTCCAGTACAAATGATAACAAAGTACAATTGTCTTCTCCATCTTTAAATGTTAACCTTTACTATAGAGATGCTCTATAATTATGAATTTATGGACAATTCTCTGCTTAATTTATTTCAGTAAACATTTAAATGAGCATATCTTCAACAGATACTGAGGCAGTAAAGTGTATAGAGTACAGGCTGGGTTCAAGTACCGTTGTCTGCTGTGTGGTTGTAGCAACTGACTTCACCTCTCTGTGCCTGTTCTACATTTGTAAATTGGAAAGAATAACAAAAGCTCTATCCGAGGTTTGTCATGAGAATCATGAGTTAATACTTTATCGATGTTAAATTATTGCTTTGCCCAGCACGTGGTGGGTATTCAGGGGTAAGCCAGTAGACACGGCCTCTGCCCTTTCATCTGAAGAGGAGAGACAAGCATGAAATAGCTCCTTTGCAGCTAGGATTCTGTTCTTGGCATCAGTTCAACCAGTCAGTTAGGCTCCTGGGATATCTGAAAGTGAGACGGAGGCCAGCTCTCTGCCCCTATCTGTTTTCTGGGAGGCAGTGGGGAGCCTTGACGTTTCCTGCAGCAGCGATCAGTGCCCAGACTCTGGCAATCTGGTCTCCAGAGGCAGTAAGTAGTGCAGGATCAGCAGAGGCAGCGGCTCCTGCTTGAGTGCAAAGTCCAGCTCCCCGAGTCAGAGGTCGGACCTGCAGCCTCAGAGGCAGCAGCTGCCCAAGAGAGCCTGCCCCTCCCCCCACGTTGTGTAAGCACCTAATCGCGCTGCTTCCTGCCTATGATAATAGCAGAGGCTGCGGAGAGGGAGGTGTCGGGGAAGCCAGGAGTGGACCAAGAAAGGTGAGACGTGTAGAAATCTGCTGAGCGGTCTTATAAGGCAAAGACCAGGAACCATCTACCTAAGGGTGTAAAAGGGGGAGCTGGGGTAAAACGGGAATGGAACAGTCACTGCCCACGAGGGACTCTTTCTAAAACACTCAGATATGCTGGAGCGTGAGAACCACCCGAAACAAGCACGAGGTCCGGAAGCACCCCAGGGAAGCAGTGATGAAAGTGTGGGTATGTTGGGGGTACTCCTTGTAGTGTATTTTTCAGACGTCTGTGAGAAATAGAGATTCCAAGAGAAGGCAGGTGGGAGCTTCACCAGATAAAAATCAATGCTGGAAGAAGAGTTAGAAAAAAAAAAAAANTTTTTCTTTTCTTTTATAGTGTGAAGCAGTATGCAGATGTTGAAGGATTCTAATGCAAGATATTTTTTCTTTTTTATAGTGTGAAGCAGTATTCTGGAAAGTTTTTCTAAGACTAGTGAAGAACTGAAGGAGTCCTGCATCTTTTTTTTTTTATCTGCTTCTGTTTAAAAAGCCAACATTCCTCTGCTTCATAGGTGTTCTGCATTTGAGGTGTAGTGAAATCTTTGCTGTTCACCAGATGTAATGTTTCAGTTCCTTTAAAACTGGGTGGGGGTGGGGGAGGGTGTGCAAAAACTAACATTGAAATTTTGAAACAGCAGCAGAGTGAGTGAATTTTAATTTTTGTTCATTGTTGGTGGTTTAAAGAAGTCCCCCCATGTAATTATTGTGAACACTTTGCTTTGTGGTCACTGTAACATTTGGGGTGGTGGGACAGGGAGGAAAAGTAACAGTAGTCCATATGTCCCTGGCATCTATTCAGAGCAGTGTGCAGAATGTAATGCTCTTTTGTAAGAAACATTTTATGATTTTTAAAATAAATTTAGTGAACCTAAAAAAAAAAAAAAAAGACTACAAGTACAAAATGCAGATCTCATCCAGTGCTAACAGTATCAAAGCAACTAATGAATTGGGTTAAAAACACAAATTTAGATGTGTTATTTAGTTAGCATCTCATCATTTTATGTACATGCACACCTCAAGCTGTATTATCTGAATAAATATTTATTGACTCTTCGAACAGAATGACAAAGACACCTCAAGGTCAGACTCTCTCAATAGGAAAGGCAGTTCTAGGGAATAGAAATCAATTATATAAACTATCTGTTGAATATGAATCCAAAGTAAATGTTGGTCCTATTATATACCGCAGAAATGGACACTAAGATACAAGATAACAGCACAGTGGCTGGCCAAGTTCTCATCAGTTCAGTTCAGTTCAGTTCAATTGCTCAGTCGTGTCCGACTCTTTGCGACCTCATGAATCGCAGCACAGGCCTCCCTGTCCATCACCAACTCCCGGAGCTCACTCAGACTCATGTCCATCGAGTCAGTGATGCCATCCAGCCATCTCATCCTCTCTTGTCCTCTTCTCCTCCTGCCCCCAATCCCTCCAAGCATCAGAGTCTTTTCCAATGAGTCAACTCTTCACATGAGGTGGCCAAAGTACTGCAGTTTCAGCTTTAGCATCATTCCTTCCAAAGAAATCCCAGGGCTGATCTCCTTCAGAGTGGATTGGTTGGATTTCCTTGCAGTCCAAGGGACTCTCAGGAGTCCTCTCCAACACCACAGTTCAAAAGCATAAACTGTGATAAAACAAATGCCCATATTAGTGTGCAACAAAATAAGCCATATAACAGTGAAATTGGGCATTTGTTTTGAATAACCAAAGAAAGTGAAGTTGCTCACTTGTGTCTGACTCTTTGCTACCCCATGGACTGTAGCTTAACAGGCTCCTCCATTCATGGAATTTTCCAGGCAAGATTACTGGAGCGGGTTACCATTTCTTTCTCCAGGTGATCTTCCCGACCCAGGGATAGAACCAGGGTCTCCTGCATTGCAGGCAGACGTCTTACCATCTGAGCCACCAGGGAAGTAAAATATGCATTAATTTGGAAGCATGTATGTGTGTTCAAGATGGACTATTAAACTACAGTAGGACTTTTCATTTTTCAACATTACCTTCCATGCAATGTTCTCAGCTTCTTTGAACACATCAGGGAAATTTGGGGCAAGACAGAGTGCCTTGGAGGAATTCATTGGAATTATGGCTCAGCTTAAAGCCAGTCCATTCTGTCTTGGGAACCTTTGTTTCAGCTATTTATAATTGAGGAGACAAAGCACTCTGGGCATTTTAACTTTATATGCTGTGTTAACTTATTCCCATCTGCATAACATTCAAGAGATTTTTTTTTTAAATGAGCTCTGCACAAGTTTTTTAACCAGACAAACATGGGTTGGAATCCTGACATTGCAGTGTTATCAGAAAGTTGTCACATTTCCTGGTTTACTCCTCTCAAAATTGAAAATGATAACTACTTCATGAAGACAATTAAGACAATCCCACAATTAAGTGGGATGGTTATGAGAAACATTATCACAGGTCATGGCAGAGTAGATACTTAATATATTAGTTTCCTTATCTTTCTTCATTCATGCAAGAATATAAAGTGGTCACATACCACTAGATAATCATATAGATATGCCAGCCAATTATTAATACAACATTCTTCAATATGTACATTTCCTACATAGTGATTATGTCAAAATATTTATTATGGGAACTTCCAAGTACTTTCTTGATTCTTAAGGAGCCAAGTGCAGAGGAAGCTGAATTACTTTCCACTCTTATTGATTCCACTAGTCCCAGGATTTTCACTCCATTTCTGTTGAAAGCTTCTCTGTGTCCCCAGCTTTGTTCTAACCCTTCAGGTAAAAACTTAACCTGAACATCTAATTGAGTTGTTAGATAGTATTTCTGACATTACCTGGCCTAGAAGGACTATTGATCGATCTGCACACCCCACACCTAACATCCCTTTGCAAATCTATCCATTTCTGTAACTGACACGATTTCTGCCCAGTTGCTCAGCCTAAACCTGAGCAAGCTGTATGATCTCTTTGGATTCACTGCTTTCCGATGGTAAGTTCAACCTTAAAAAGTGTATCCCCAAACAACTACTTCTTTTCATTTTCTATGTTAAAGCTACTATCATCTCTCATTTAGACTAACATAATAATTTTCTAATAAGTTTCCTTGCCTTGACTCTTAAGCCCTCTTAAAGTATATTATTTATCCAGAGATTTTGAGAGAGTCTCTCTTCTTGACCAAATTAGACGGTCTCCTCTGACCCTTCTTTTGGACTAGGTCTTATCCTTGGACCCTGTCCTTGGCCTACTGAAGCAAGTTTTAGCAAGGAATTGAGGTAAGTCAGCTTGGTACCCTTGATATCTGGTATCTGATCAAGTTCATTATCCCTCACCTTGATGTATAAGACCATAACCTGTCTTTAGCAGGAATCTCCTTAAATCAGTTCAGGAAGAATCTCCCTATTCTTCATGTCTGCTCTTGCATCCGTGCCTGCTAAGTCGCTTTATTCGTGGCTGTCTCTATGCAACTCTATGGACTGCAGCCCACCAGGCTCCTCTGTCCAGGGTAGTCTCCAGGCAAAAATACTGGAGTGGGTTGCCATGCCCTCCTCCAGGGCATCTTCCCAGTCCAGGGACTGAACCCACATTTTTTATGTCCCCTGCAGGTGGGTCCTTTACCATTAATGCTACCTGGGAAGCCCATGTCTCCTCTTCAGTTCAGTTCAGTTGCTCAGTTGTGTCCAACTCTTTGCAATCCCATGAATCGCAGCACACCAAGCCTCCCTGTCCATCGCCAACTCCAAGGCCTCCCTGTCCATCACCAACTCACAGAGTTCACTCAGACTCACATTCATCGAGTCAGTGATGCCATCCAGCCATCTCATCCTCTGTCATCCCCTTCTCCTCCTGCCCCCAATCCCTCCCAGCATCAGCGTCTTTGCCAATGAGTCAACTCTTCGCATGAGGTGGCCAAAGTACTGGAGTTTCAGCTTTAGCATCATTCCTTCCAAAGAAATCTCAGGACTGATCTCCTTCAGAATGGACTGGTTGGATCTCCATTCACTGACTTTCTCATTTGGCTTGTTGACTGTCAATCCTCAACTGTCTTTCCTAAATTGGAGGTCAACTTAGTTTTCTTACTGCAGAAGTCTCTTTCTTCAACTGCAAAGCTTACTGAATGAAATCTGGTCTTTATTGCTTTTACTGGTGTTTAATTGTGTTTCTCTTAAAGATTATTCACCTTCCGTTAGAAAGTAGTCACACTTTCTACAATACGACTCCGACTCCACTCTTTGTTAATGCCTTTTATTATTTCCCAATGAAGATGTGTATAAGAGACAGATTCAGAGCAGTGTGCAGAATGTAATGCTCTTTTGTAAGAAACGTTTTATGATTTTTAAAATAAATTTAGTGAACCTATTTTTGGTGGTCATTTTTTTTAAGATGGTCATTTTTCAAATGGCTGAATTCCCTCCAACCTACCCCCAAACGGAACACTNTATTGTATACTTTGAACCTCTTTGATTTTTCTTTTACTTTTTTCCCTTTTTTTTTCCTCTTAGAATCTCATATGGTTACCTCTTTTTCATCAGTTAAAACATTATTCAAATGTCAGTTTTCTCAGAAAGCCTTCAGTGAATTCTCTACCCAAAGTTATGCCCCCTCAATCTCATCACTATTTATTTTCTTTGTTGCCACTCCCAGTGTGTTAAATAGTCTTATTAATTTATGTGACTGTTGCCTGAGTCATTCCAGTGATATGCCAGGATTGAGTGGGTACTGAATAAATATTTTTTCACTAACTTATCTGCCTATTTGCTTGTTTTTCTATAGAACCAGGAGGTAAAAATCATAAAGGCAAAATAACATAAAGAAATGAAGAAAGAAAACACTCACAACCTAGAAAAAATGGTATTTTGTTCTTGAATAATGAAAACAATTTTCAAAAATTTCCATCAGGATTTGTCCCATTAGAAATGAATAAATAATAAATAGAGTAATATTCACACATTCTTAATTCAAGGACAGATTTTAGTTCAAAAGTTTGACTAACCTCTTAAAATCCTTGATGTTCTAGATGAAAAGTCACTTCAGGGGGCAATTAGAGGATATACTCATTAAGCCAGTTGTACAAAGGCCATACAGCATGGGTGTAAGAGGTTAGGCAGTACCATTAAGAAGTAACCTGGAAAACCAGTCATTTGAACGACTTTGCCTTTGAGGTTACCTCACAGCAAGCAGACAGGAAGCAACTGCATTTGCTTTTAGATTCAGAGTTACAGAGTACAAAGGATGCGGGAACTCTGCCCTCCCTTCTTATTTAGCCAGTTCTAATTTGAACTTCAATATGGAAGTTGAGTGACAAAGAAGTATGCTTAACGACAACAAAATCCTTAATGTTATTGAAATTGCATAAGGTATTAAAAGCAAGTAAGTATCTTTAAGAGCAAAGGTAAGAACTCCTCCACATCTCCCATCAATAACATCTGAAAGTGAACAAAAAATTGGTATTTAGTGGCTAAAACTGAGCCCCTAAGTTATAAAATTGACATCTCCTTTTATATAATTGTCTATTGTACACCTGGAGAAGAAAAATCAGACTTAAGAAGCTTTGCTAGACTTAGGCCTGACAGGGAACTGCAATGGAGACATAAAATGATTTATCTTTTTATCTTGTGAACAAGATCTATGGCAAAGTAGAGATCCAAAACCTTACACAAAGCAATCATGGAGATATATCAGACAAAGTCAGAAGAAAAATGATCATTTTTCCATGCCTTTCTAACCTCTGCTACCAGTTTCAGAATTAAATTGCTCTCTCTTTCCCTCTCACTTTTTTTTTGTTAGTAATTTGTCTCTTTGATTTCTCAGTTATTGAAAAAACAACAAAATATCATGTCTCTGAAACAGGCAGAACTTCTTTCTTTTCTGAAGGGAAGGAGATACCTTCATGGGACAAGTCCTGCAGACAGACCTGAGAAATAACACATTTAGTAATTCTCTGGGGCTAGATGACCCAATCAATAAAACTGATGGTTTTTCCACTTATAAGCTTGAATTTTCTCACCTTGGACCTAGGGGCTTAATAAATCTATGGTATAGGGTCTGTTTTGAACAAGGCTTCAATTGACAATTGTAAGAGTAGGTGGGATAGAGACAAATTGTGATTCTCTTCTTTCAAAATTATTTCTTGACACACCAAGTGTAAGATTTCAACTCTGTGTGTGTGCGTTTAACAGCTGTGGCTGGTTAATGTTTAGAATCCTTGAGAAGACAATATTGTTTAAGGAGAATGAGATAGCGACATGAGTTATATCGCTAGACAAGTTTTTAAATCTCCAGAGTATGACCTTGAGCATTGCTAGTGACTGATGAGTCATTGCATTGACTAGCCAGTGCAGTTCACATCACTGAAGTCAATGTAAATGGAAACTCCTGAGGTTATACAGTCCTGGCTCTACATACCTAACCAAGTGGACCTGGTCATATGCCTCAATATCTATGACAGTCACTGATAAAGTGAGGGTTGGGAACACTTTAATTTCCAAAACCCTGACTGGTTCTAAAATTACGGGGTTCTTCATGCTTTCTCAGCAATTTACCGTGTTATTAAGATCTCTCAGCAAAAAGGTTGGAGAAGGCAATGGCACCCCACTCCAGTACTCTTGCCTGGAAAATCCCATGGGCAGAGGAGCCTGGTAGGCTGCAGTCCATGGGGTTGCTAGGGGTCGGACACGACTGAGCGACTTTGCTTTCACTTTTCACTTTCATGCATTGGAAAAGGAAATGGCAACCCACTCCAATATTCTTGCCTGGAGAATCCCAGGGACAGGGGAGCCTGGTGGGCTGCCATCTATGGGGTCACACAGAGTCGGACATGACTGAAGTGACTTAGCAGCAGCAGCAGCAGCAAAAAGGTAGGCATTTCTAACAACAGATTCCAGATTTTTAAGGATTTGTTCTTTTAATTTTGGAAAACACTCAGTCACTGTCCCTTTGAATATTATCTCCTCATCATGGTGTTTTCTTTCTTTTAAAACTCTGGGTTTTTTTGCCGTTTTAGTCTCTAAGTTGTGCCCAACTCTTGCACCTTATGGACTACAGCTTGCCAGGATCCTCTGTCCATGAGATTTCCCAGGCAAGAATACTGGAGTGGGTTGCCATTTCCTTCTTCAGTTACTTTTAGATTAAAGCTTTTTAGGGTCCTGTTAAATTTTAGCCTCTTCGTGACTATTGATCCCAAAGACACCACCAGGCCAAAGAACAGGAAAAGGAAGGATTTATTACTTTCAGAAAGTAAGAAGAACACCAGGGATCTTTCTCAAAATAATGTTTCCCAATAGCAATATTGGGGAAGTTTTAAGTTAAAGGTGCATTCATATTCATGAGGAGGCATCAGTGGTGTCATTGAATTTGGGCAAAAGTTGACAGAATCCAAGCTTTAGTTGACTGTAGTTACCGGGTTCAGGAAAGGTCAATGTCATCATTCTTTAGGTTCTAATTGATCTGGTGGTTGAGTGCTTCAGGCAAATCTTTATCACTGAAAAAGAACAAGGCGTTTTCACAACTGATATATTATCTTAGTATTGGACTGAAAGGAGATCCAACCAGTCCATTCTGAAGAAGATCAACCCTGGGATTTTTTTGGAAGGAATGATGCTAAAGCTGAAATTTCAGTACTTTGGCCACCTCATGAGAAGAGTTGACTCATTGGAGAAGACTCTGATGCTGGGAGGGATTGGGGGCAGGAGGAGAAAGGGATGACAGAGGATGAGATGACTGGATGGCATCATGGACTCGATGGACGTGAGTCTGAGTGAACTCTGGGAGATGGTGATGAACAGGTAGGCCTGGCGTGCTGCGATTCATGGGGTCACAAAGAGTCAGACACGACTGAGCGACTGAACTGAACTGAACTGATTGTTACTTCTCTTGCCTGATAACATTCATTTGTTCCTGCATTTTTTTGTACCCTTAAGATCATCAGTTACTGAGACCTGTTCAAGGACAAGTCCTATGGCCAGGCTTAGATCATAAAATGCCTTAGGTCAAAAATGGCTTCTCTCAAATCAAGAAAGCCATGCCTGGATCATTTTCTCCAAGAGCCCCCTACCTATCTGCTTACAGAACAAAAAAATGAAAAAATACACTGTAGTACATTCAAAAAATTGAAAATTAAGTGGTGTTTAGAATGAAGGAACAGCACTACACACATACAGATGACTATTAGAAGATGAATGAGTTAAAAAAGAAAGTCACAAGAAAACAAACAGAAATTATACATATATATATTTAATATATACATATTGAACATATATATATTTAAAAGTCTGGTAAAAATGTAAAATAAAGCAGGAGAATGATTTAGAAAATAAATATAAATCAGTATTCAATGTTATCTTTAGAGAACAGTTACAGTTACATTTCAATGATTCATAAACTAGACAATATTCCATTTAGCAAATAGAAACTAGCTCCAAGAAACTTACAAACTGGGAGTTTTTTTATGTAAAAGGAGACAGGAAGTTACTAGCAAAGAGTAGATTATTTTAGGGGAAGGCATCCCTTGTAGCTCAGTTGGTAAATAATTTGCCAGCAGTACAGGAGACCTGGGTTCGACCCCTGGGTTGGGAAGATCCCCGGAGAAGGAAATGCCAACCCACTCCAGTATCCCTGTCTCTTATACACATCTAGATGTGTATAAGAGACAGAAGGGACTCTCAGGAGTCCTCTCCAACACCACAGTTCAAAAGCATCAATTCTTTATCTGTTTTCTGGGAGGCAGTGGGGAGCCTTGACGTTTCCTGCAGCAGCGATCAGTGCCCAGACTCTGGCAATCTGGTCTCCAGAGGCAGTAAGTAGTGCAGGATCAGCAGAGGCAGCGGCTCCTGCTTGAGTGCAAAGTCCAGCTCCCCGAGTCAGAGGTCGGACCTGCAGCCTCAGAGGCAGCAGCTGCCCAAGAGAGCCTGCCCCTCCCCCCACGTTGTGTAAGCACCTAATCGCGCTGCTTCCTGCCTATGATAATAGCAGAGGCTGCGGAGAGGGAGGTGTCGGGGAAGCCAGGAGTGGACCAAGAAAGGTGAGACGTGTAGAAATCTGCTGAGCGGTCTTATAAGGCAAAGACCAGGAACCATCTACCTAAGGGTGTAAAAGGGGGAGCTGGGGTAAAACGGGAATGGAACAGTCACTGCCCACGAGGGACTCTTTCTAAAACACTCAGATATGCTGGAGCGTGAGAACCACCCGAAACAAGCACGAGGTCCGGAAGCACCCCAGGGAAGCAGTGATGAAAGTGTGGGTATGTTGGGGGTACTCCTTGTAGTGTATTTTTCAGACGTCTGTGAGAAATAGAGATTCCAAGAGAAGGCAGGTGGGAGCTTCACCAGATAAAAATCAATGCTGGAAGAAGAGTTAGAAAAAAAAAAAAAATGTATCCCGGAATACATTTCAGTCACTCACCCATGTCCAACTCTTCGGGACCCCATGGACTGCATAGCCCGCCAGGCTCTTCTTTCCATGGAATTCTCCAGCAAGAACACTGGAGTGGGTTGCCGTTTCTTCCTCCAGGGGTCTTCCTCACCCAGGGATCAAACCTGCATCTCCTGCATTGGCAGGCATTCTTTGCCGCTGTGCCACCTGGGAAGCCCCTTGTATGACTATGGAAAGCCGTTAAAACTATAAGGAATAATCTCTGTTTATGAGAAACGATTTGAAGAATGTTTTCTCAATCTTCTATTCTGTAAAAGCAATATGTGGTTATTGTAACAAGTGACACAACTCAAGATGCATATGAATAAGAAGCTTCCTCTTGAATCTCGCAATTGTCACTCCACTTCAGGTGACCAGTGTAACTGTCTGGATTGTGTGCCACTCCCCAAAGTTATCCAGACTTAGAAAAATATGGCTAGTTTGTTTAGGGTTTTTTTAAATAAGAATTCTTATAATATATATAAAAACATATCCAGTTGCTTTATTCACCTGACAGTTTAGTATGGATATCTAATCAGGTCAGTTGGCAAAGATCTAACTCAGTCTTTTAATAGTTGAATCCACTTGTTCCCTTATTGATGAACATATAAATTGATGTACGCTTTTATCCCAACAAACAGCACAGCAATAAACATGTGTCCTTACCACAGGATGCTTTCATTTCCACAGAGATGCTTTTATTTCCACAGGGAGAAGCCCAGTCATAGGAATCTCTGGATCAAGCCTATTTCCTATTTCGATACATATAGCACACATTTCATCCAAAGGGTTGTAGCAGTTCACATTTCCAATCAGGGACTTAGGAGAGCGTCCATCTCCCCACATCCCCAGTGCCCCCAGCCTCACCAAATGCTAGATCCCTCTCCACACCAGAGACTAAAGAAGAGGCATATATATATGTCTCCTTGGATTGCTTGGGTCAGTAGTTTTGGCCTCCAAAATTGTATACTTTCCTCAATCCATCCTTTCCCATTGAATCTGTCTTCTCCTGTTCATTCCATTTATTTCTCTAGGTTACAAAGACCAGAGGCCCTGTAAGCCCAGATTCGCTGCAGTTAATAATGTGTTTTCTCCTACAAATACATTTATTCCTTTTAGAAATCGTTTTTGGCTGCGCCACGCAGCATGTGAAATCTTAGCAATCTGGCCAGCAGTTGACCCCATGCCACCTGTATTGGAAGCACAGAGTCTTAACCATTGGACCACCAGGGAAGTCCCCAAATACACTTATTCATAAAGGAAAGCAAGCAAGAAGAAATCCAAAGATGCCTATGAACAATAAATCCACATTTGATGTTATCTGACTCCTTGTAATCTCTGAACATAGGCTTCTTTGCAGAGCCTTCCAAAACCTGGACCCAGGGCAGACAGTACATATTTGCTAATCAGCATACTGGAATCCTTTTCATACTGTTCTTGGGGTTCTCAGGGAGGAGAAGGGGACAACAGAGGATGAAATGGTTGGATGGCATCACCAACTCGACGGACATGAGTTTGACCAAGCTCCAGGAGATGGTGATGGACAGGGAAGCCTGGCATGCTACGGTCCATGGGGTTGCAAAGGGTCAGACATGACTGAACGGCGGAACTGAACTGAACTGATACTAGAATCCAGGCTCCATCACTTTTTGCCCTGTTTGTGCAGTTATACTCATTACCTTATCTATAATATGGCAACATTCCAACTTTTGTTTGCTTTTGCTGATGAGTACAAAGTGCTCAGTGTGATAGTTGGCAAACACTGAGCTTTTAATAAATGATTGTTATAAGATAGATCCTACAGTTTGATATCTCCTTTGAAATATCATTCATACACATATATAAGTTGTTAGACATTTAAATCCACAACCAAATGTCTTCTTAATGAGACACTTCATAAAGAGAAGATAATTTTGTAGGATTTTCTGAAAATAAAACCTTGGTGTGTTTTGTTTTTGTTTGTTTGTTTCTTTGTTTTTGTATTCATTGATTTCAATTGTTGCTTCAAGTTTTGTTCGGGACAAACTGCCACTGAACTGCACACTGGAAAAATGGTTAAAATGGTAAATTTCGTGTCAGAGATATTTTATCACAATAAAATTAAAGAATGAAAGCGTTTCTTTTGTTCGGTGCACACAGTTAATCAGGTCCTTCTGTAACAGAGCCCTGGCCATCTCCTTCCTTCTCAATAGCTTTTTTTAACATCACTATCCTGGCCTTTTAAAAGCAATACTGGGGATCTGAGCTAGGCTCACTCCAATCTGGGTTCAATTCCTGGCCTTTTAGTTTCTAAGGGGATAATACAACTATTTACTGTTGTAAAAATTAAAGGAGAAGAGCCTTATAAACATTTGAATACAATGTCTGGCACTTGTAAGATAGTAAATGTCACCATTGCTGTTATTTACTTCATAATTGCTCATTCTCAGGTGGAGTAAACATTCATTTTTGGCTCCTTTTTAGAGGTTATATAGTTGTATTATCTGCTTAGAATCATAAATGTATCTGAAAAAAATAATTTTAAAAATGAAGCTGATCCCACTGGAAACTCAACAGCACACTCTTACAAATAGTTACTTCCAAAGAAATTCTGCCCAGAAATTCTGTCCTGTTGATCCCTGTGTGTTGCCCAAGTCTGGATTTATCTTGTCAGCATATTAAGTAAGTTTTTAACCATGACATTAAAAAATAAGAATAAGAATGCCTTTGCAGGTCACTTTTCAGTGCAGAGATAAGTAAGGACCTGTACTCATGTGGGTTAAGCCTGTGACCCAAGTGAAGGCTGGATGACCCCAGGGTTATGTAGAAACCCAGCCTTATGGGGCCTGAGCAGCTACAATCAGGAACCTGGAAAGTTCATTCTAAACGTGGATGGGATGAGTTCATACACCACCACCAGAACACCTGTGAGGTAGGCAGGAACCCTGGAGTCAACCATCTTTTGAGTGGATCTGAAGGTGTGGCCAGACCCTACTGACCCCCCATGAACTCATCTGGCAGGTTTGTATGATGAAAGAAGTACATCGAGTTGATAGAGGAAGCATTAACACTGTATCCTCAGCATTTTACTTGGTACAATGGCTTTAGCCCTTGTCTACTTGTTATATGTTTAATAGAAATCAAAGCCAAGTACGTAGATTTAATTTTATTCTAATACAATCGCACAGCTGTGTCACAGAAACTCACCAAGCTGCTTCCTCAGATGGAGGACCTTCCCTGGAACTAAAGGGCTTTTAGATGCAAATATTATATATAGATGCAAACTATTATATATAGAATGGATAAATAAGGTCCTACTGAATAGCACAGGGAACTATATTCAATGGTCTTAATGCTCAGTCCTGTCAGACTGTTTGCAACCCCATGGACTGTAGCCCACCAGTCTCCCCTGTCCATGGGATTCTCCAGGTAATAATACTGGAGTGGATTGCCATTTGTTTCTCTAGGGGACCTTCCTGACCCAGGGATCGAACCCATGTCTCCTGCATTAGCAGGTGGATTCTTTACTATATTCAATAGTCTATGATAAACTACAGTGGAAAAGAATATTTTTAAAAAAAGAATATATTTTATATACATATAACTGAATCACTTTGCTGTACAGCACAATTTAAAACAATATTGTAAATCAGCTATACTTCAATTTTTTTAAAAAAGATAGAAATTTAATTTATCCTAGCCTCAGTGATTTCAAGGTTTTACTTCCTTACAAGGGTGATTTAAAAAAAAAAAGCCTGGAACCCTTGAAAACATACACACATGCCTATCTTTTTCACATGCCATTTACCACCTCCCAGCTCTCTTTAAATGACTGAGCCCAGGGCTGGAGCCTGCTGGGAAAGACAAGTGACACACACATCCAGGCTCCACGGCAGCATCGATTCCTCCTCCGGCCAGTTTCACCTTCCCTGGGGTGGCCTGCGTCACCCGCACTGCGCCCTGACCAGAGTCAGCAGCAGGCTGAGCCGCCAGACTGCTTCTTGCCCTTTGTCCTTGCCCAGGAGGGTGAGTGGACAAGCTCAAAGAAATAAAACAAGCATGTGGCAACCAAGATATAATTATTCCTATTTTTAATCTGGCCAAAGATCAATAGAAACATGAATTTTGAAGAATTGTCAGGCTAAAGAGTGGGAATGAAATCACAATTCAGATGCTAGCAGTGGATTTTAAAGTGAATGGCTCGTCCTTTAAGAGTCTGTAGCTCCATGTAAAGTCCAGCCTGGAGAGCGTGGGGTTTATCACTGATCCAGCTTATAGTGTGGTTCAGTTTCAGAAGAAATACATTAAGCTGAAATTAGAGCGTGCCTGCCCAGACAACCTAGTAATGGTGCAATTTTGGAAATGATTATATAAGTTCCAGAATTTATATTTACACATAAATTACTGCATGTTGGCAGTGCAGTAAAGGGTACTTGGTCCCTGACTGTACATTCTCTCTTAGGAAATCATTGCGATGCACATTTTACACTCAGGGCCCAAGAAAACGACCATCAAGTGGGAGGTGTGGTAGTAAGGGGGCCACTGGTAAAGCACCCTATAGCAGGGGGCAGGCTGAGGGATACACGTCTGGTGGCATTTCTGATCTGCAGTATACATGTTAGCTAAGACTGTGCCCCAAACACTGGAAAATCTGGGTGTTTCCTTCTCCCTCGTATGCAGTGGCCTGAGTCAACGGCCAGAGGTCCCTCTGGGGCAGTCCTGAGGGAATCACTGCAGTGCTCCTTCCTTCCTCCTGGGGACTCGGCATCTCTTCCATCAGTGGATCCTGGACAGAGCACCAGCAGCTTCGTTGGCTAACTGCTCCTCCGTTCCAGTGCATACCCTTTCACCCATCCAGGGGTAAGGCCTAGAAATGTCTCCTGCCCCAACACCACTGTTTTCCTATAGCTTTGTTTGCCTTCCAATGAATGTGTTAACATTCATAGGTCATCTTCCTGAATGGATAAAAAAGATATGGTACATATATATAATGGAACCCTACTCGGCCATGGAAAAGAATAAGATAGTGCCATTTGCAGCAACATGGATGGACCTAGTGATTATCATACTAAGTACAGTAAGTTCAGAGAGAGAAAGACACACCATATATCACTTCTATGTGGAATCTAAAATATGATACAAATGAACTTACCTATGAAATAAAAAAAAGAATCATGGACATAGAGAACAGACTGGTGTTTGCCAAGGAGGAGGGGGTTTAGAGGAGGGGTGGGTTAGGAGTCTGGAATTAGTAGATGCAAATTATTATATATATGATGGATACATAGTTCCTAAACTATGCTAAACAGTTCCTACTATACAGCACAGGGAACTATATTGAATATTCCATGTTAAACCACCATGGAAAAGAATATACATACATACATAGAGAAATCAACCAAACTTGAATAAAATTAAATTTTTTAAACAATTAAAATCTTATTGTCAAAAAAAATAGTCATAGATCATCTTTCATGTGGGACCTGTGATACTGACCATCCTCTTGGTTCAGAAAACTAGCAGAGGAGCAAAATAAAAAGAGAAATATAATAAAACATACAATTGTATTTTGCATGCAATGGTTTGTGGGTTATGAAAAAATAGTCAACATGTCCATTCTACCTGACCCTATGATGAACGAAAATAATTAAAAGATGTGTATGAATAATATTCTTATAACTGGACAGAATACAGACTTCTTAGATCATTAAAGAAACCATCATGCTAGAAATGCTTATTTCAGGTGCAGTAACACATATGCAGAGTACATCATGAGAAACGCTGGGCTGGAAGAAGCACAAGCTGCAATCAAGACTGCTGGGAGAAATATCAATAACCTCAGATATGCAGATGACACCACCCTTATGGCAGAAAGTGAAGCGGAACTAAGCTCAACATTCAGAAAACGAAGATCATGGCATCCGGTCCCAACACTTCATGGGAAATAGATGGGGAAACAGTGGAAAAAGTGTCAGACTTTATTTTCTGGGGCTCCAAAATCACTGCAGATCGTGATTGCAGCCATGAAATTAAAAGACGCTTACTCCTTGGAAGAAAAGTTATGACAACCTAGAAAGCATATTCAAAAGCAGAGACATTACTTTGCCAACAAAGGTCCATCTAGTCAAGGCTATGGTTTTTCCAGTGGTCATGTATGGATGTGAGAGTTGGACTGTGAAAAAAGCTGAGCACCAAAGAACTGATACTTTTGAACTATGGTGTTGGAGAGTCCCTTGGACTGCAAGGAGATCCAACTAGTCCATTCTATAGGAGATCAGCCCTGGGTGTTCCTTGAAAGGAAGCTGAAACTCCAGTACTTTGGCCACCTGATGCAAAGAGCTGACTCATTGGAAAACACTCATGCTGAGAGGGATTGGGGGCAGGAAGAAAAGGGGACGACAGAGGATGAGATGGCTGGATGGCATCACTGACTTGATGGACGTGAGTTTGAGTGAACTCTGGGAGTTGGTGATGGACAGGGAGGCCTGGTGTGCTGCGATTCATGGAGTCGCAAAGAGTTGGACACGACTGAGCGACTGAACTGAACTGAACACATTGATCCTCAGTGTATCCTAACACCAACTTCTCATTGCTGTTTTATGTTTATGCACTTATTGCAAAACAGTAAAATTATTTTATTCATTAGTATATTAGTTACCTGGAGAAGGAAATGGCAGCCCACTTCAGTACTCTTGTCTAGAGAATTCCATGGACAGAGGAGCCTGGTGGGCTGCTGTCCATGGGGTCACACAGAGTCGGACATGACTGAAGTGACTTAGCATGCATGCATGCACTAGAGAAGGAAATGGCAACCCACTCCAGTATTCTTGCCTGGAGAATCCCAGGGACGGAGGAGCCTGGTGGGCTGCCGTCTATGGGGTCACACAGAGTGGACACAACTGAAGCAACTTAACGGCAGCAGCATATTAGTTTCCTGTGGCCTCTGTAACAAATAGCCACTAAGTGTTGCTTAAAACAAGATACTTATTCTCCCAGAGCTCTGGAGGCCATAAGTCCAAAGTCAAGGTGTGAACAGGGCTGCCACCCCTCTGGAGATACTAGAGAAGAATCTGTTCTTTAATCATTTCTCCTTCTGGTGGTTGCTGGCAGTCCTTAGCTGGTCCCCCTAGTTCACATGGCCTTCTCCTGTGCATGTGTGTGTGTCTCTGTGTGAGTGTGTGTGTTGAGTCCCCTTCTGCCTCTCTTGGATAACTCCACTCTGAAGACCTCTAAGATTCACCCAGATAATTATGGATTATCTTCTCATTTCAAGACCCTTAATTTAATCACAATCTGCAAAGACTCTTTTTCCAAATAAGGTAACAGTTACAGGCTCCTGGGGTTAGGCTCTAATATCTTTTGGAGCCACCGTTTAGTCCACTGCTGTGCATACTAACAAATTTCACATCAACTTCAGAATTTGGTTAAAATCATCTTTGACAAATAACCCAACATAGAGAAATATAATAACAGGAAAAGCTATAATTACTATTCATTGAAAACATAAAAGACATTTAATAAACTGATTGTTTTATATGATGTGAAAATTATTTCCCTGTTTCTAATTCTCTTATAAAAATAACTGAGGCATTGTGAAAAGTAACATTTACCTAAGTTATGTGTAAATTCGCCAGTGATTACCAAACAAGTCTAGGTGTCTCTCTCTTTTTTAAATAAGAGGGTTGAACAGATGTACAGAACGGACTTTTGGACTCTGAGGGAGAGGGAGAGGGTGGGATGATTTGGGAGAATGGCATTGAAACATGTATACTATCATGTAAGAAACGAATCGCCAGTCTATGTTCGATACAGGATACAGGATGCTTGGGGCTGGTGCATGGGGACAATCCAGAGAGATGATACGGGGTAAGAGGTGGGAGAGGGGTTCAGGACTGGGAACTCATGTACACCTGTAGCGGATTCGTGTCAATGTATGGCAAAACCAATACAGTATTGTAAAGTAAAATAAAGTAAAAATTAAAATTAAAAGGAAAAAAAAATAATAGGGTTGAGAATTATCAGAAGTTGAAGTACACAGAATACCCAAGGCCGCCTCAGACCCAGCTCATTCCTTCCCTCACACATTAGCAAACTTTGCATTTTCTTTCATCAGGCAAACCCCATTACAGTATTAAACATACTGTATTTCAGATGGAGTTTTTGGCCACCCAGGCTATTACCTAGAGTCAGATTGGTAAATACACTCTAGTTACAGCCATCCAGTTTCTCATATTTTCATAAGCAATACAAGTCTAGATTTCTCATGTAGCCCAATGATTTATTTAAGAAATCATGAGTGTGTTGCAGGGCTTCCTCGGTGACTCAGCTGTAAAGGATCAGCCTGCAATGCAGGAGACACAGGTTCAGTCTCTGGGTAGAGAAGATCCCCCAGAGGAGGAAATGGCAGCCTTGCCTGGGAAATCCCATGGACAGAGGAGCCTGGTGGGCTACAGTCCATGGAGTAGCAAAGAGTCAGACATGACTGAGCGCCTACACGACAAAGGTATTAAAAGAGCAGCATCAGGTTCTGTCCGTTCTGACTATGGCCTCGGAGTCAGAATGACCCAGCTCGGCACTGTGCCTCTGCCCCACTTGTCGCTGCTTAACCACTGCCTCTGCTTCTCACCCTTTCCCTCGTCATCTCCCCTGAGCTCGTCTTATTCCCATAGCCAGTAACCAGGTTCCATATTATACCCACAGATCACCCCTGTGGCTTTGGCAGCTTCTGCAGACCCCTCCCAGGTTCCTGGGTCTCATCTTCGCGGCTTCATTTTCTTCTTGTTGACATCCTCTGCTGCCAGAAATGAGAGAGACCTTACTCACCCTTGACCTGCAGGAAATCTCCATGCCCCTGCTGGTCAGCTCAACTTTTCCCTCCTACAGAGCAGACGTTCGGATGTATTTCTCCTGAAGTGTTGCAAAGACCTGTAATCTCCATCCGGGAGATAAACAAGGGTTACCAAGATGTCACATTTAACTAAGTCGATGAGGCTTAGAAAAGTCCTAAGAATTACAAATCAGTTTATTGATTTTAATTGGAAACAGAGGAATCTTCAGTGTCCTATGAACCTCTATAAACAGCTTTCCCAGAGGAGAACCTAGGATTTCCAAGAATTCACTGTATTCAAAACAGTTTCTTGACTGGCTCTGAAGAGAGCTCATTTCTGTCTGACATATGCACCCATCTTTCTGCCTTCAACCTGAATATCAACAATAAACATGTGTAGTGACTGAACCATATATAATAAATCTTGGCCCTTTTTTTTTTAAAGCCTGTAAGGAAAGAATTAGTACCATGGGTGGGGCTTGAAGAGGAGAAGTGATGGCAGCTGTTAGCCAATGTGCAAAACTCCCGATTTTATTTTAGCATCTTTACATCTAAATGCATATATGAAAGTAGCAATCCAAAATGAAGTGAGCTTATTGTTCAGATTTGTAAATGCTTTTTTAAAAAAAATCTCAGATACAAAAACAAAGTTTATTTGAAAGTAATCACCTTTATCATAGGAGTGATTTCGAGCTCAGAGGGAGAGATGAAATTATTTAAGGAGATGAACATGGGAAGTAGAGTCCCAAAAGCCACTGATGTAGAATTGGTTCACTAAGGCTTCTCCGATTCCAGTTACTTGGCTGTCCGTGAGAGCGTAACAACACACCACAGCCTGGCCCTCCCTAACTGGCATGATTTAAAGGAAATCTCCTTCAAACCTTCTCTGGGAGGTGACTGGCTTCATCTGCCATTTCTGAGAATCGTTAGCTGGCTGGTGACTTCCTCCAAGCCATCTTAATGTCCGTGAAAGATATTGATCTATGAGTCATCAGAGCTGCATTTAGCTTTGCCTTTCAAGCTGCCCTCCTGTCTACCCTCCTCAAACCCCACCCATAAGTGGTCTCTGGAGGCCAGAGGCCCCTGGATGTTTAGTGAAAGCAATCAAGACCACGGACACACTCAGTGCCGGAGCGACCCTGCTCCTCTCCCATCTTCCCAGGCCACATCTCACTCTTGCTTGAAATCACCATCTTAACCTAAAAGAAGCCGACTCGACATTTGAGCATAAAAGCACCAAAATTCCTACTGATAGGCAACAGAAAAATCCCGTTTTCTCCCGGTTTTAACAATTCACCTTCTTTCATCTCAATCACTGCCTCTCCTTACCAACCTTAACCTCATGTTCACCACTTTCTATGTTTTCATATATTCGAATCAATCGTTTTTTTCTGCTCTAAAATCTGAAAATCTTGATCTTCCTGAACCGTGAAGCTTTACCTGGCTCCTTGCTACACTGATCCTTATATTCATGATTGCCGTGGCTGACTCTTTTTCACCATGGGTGTAAAGGAGCTCCTGATTAAAGTGCCACTATTATTTTAGAATTTGCAGCCACTTTCTCCTTGTACTTTTTATTTTGTTTTTTAGTCAACTTCTATCTCCACGGAAAGTACCATTTCATAATTACTTTGCAAGATCTTAAAAACCTGCCCCAAATCACAATGGGATTTTCTAAGCAACAATCTACCAACATCTTTTATGTATTTACTGAGTATAATTTATCTGAAACATTTGAACATTTCTGCCTCAAAGAGACAGACATGTTAAGCATCCAAGGAATAGGATGAATCCCCTATGAATTCAACCTCTGTGTGGATCCCCACCATGAAATTAAATTGTTCACACTTGGAGACAAATGCATTTCTAAAGCATCACTTTGAAAAGCAGACTCCCAAACTCTCTCATCCTGTTCGTGTCCTTTGCATCTTCTGGGTGCCTAGCTCATAAGCATTTCCTACTCTCTTTGGATTTGTGTTCCTTGTGCTGTCTTTCATGAAATTCAAGTGTTATAATTTGTCTTTTGAATAAAGCACAGAGTTTATTTATTTTTAAGGCCT
The DNA here is from genome assembly GCA_006410675.1 of Oreotragus oreotragus. Taxonomy (NCBI): domain Eukaryota; kingdom Metazoa; phylum Chordata; class Mammalia; order Artiodactyla; family Bovidae; genus Oreotragus; species Oreotragus oreotragus. The sequence continues at coordinate 50,067 of SJYX01018768.1, read as the reverse complement.
ATAGTTACAGGGGAAATCCGATTGGATGTACAACTGAATCTGATTTCTCAAGAACAGATGCCTGGACATCTGAGTGTTTAGCAGCTCTGCATGTGGTTTTATGACCCGTGGTTTGAGAAATGCTGGTTTAACCTGGTCCTGACCACCCTGAGTTCACTCCCCTCCCTCCTGCAGGAGGAGCAGAAGGGGATCTGACACGGCTTCCCCCTGGCCAGCCTGCTTGAGGGTAAGAGGTCAGTGCAGGCCTTCCGCCCTGAGGTATGGGAGCTTGGTGACGGGCCCTCCCAGCCCCCGAGGCTTCTCTCAAAGTGGGGGAATCGTCTGCAGCAATGGACACTGACTGGCCTCACTGCACCTGTGGCCTCAGCATCCTGGTCTTTTGGTCTGTGCTTCAAGGCCTGCATTCCAGGGGGACCACAGACCACTTGGCACCAGGTCCTCCCGGACCTTTGGAGAAGCCCCCGCTGGCACTGTTGGGCTGACTCCGTGGGGCCCTGAGGCAGAGTTTCTTAGGACACCCCCTTCCCTGATTGGCAGTGTCCAGATGTGAGCTCCTACATCTCCCTGCTGCTGCTGCTGCTAAGTCACTTCAGTCGTGTCCGACTCTGTGTGACCCCATAGAGGGCAGCCCACCAGGCTCCCCCATCCCTGGGATTCTCCAGGCAAGAATACTGGAGGGGGTTGCCATTTCCTTCTCCAATGCATGAAAGAGAAAAGTGAAAGTGAAGTCACTCAGTCTGTCCGACTGTTAGTGACCCCATGGACTGCAGCCCACCAGGCTACTCCGTCCATTGGATTTTCCAGGCAAGAGTACTGGGGTGGGGTGCCATTGCCTTCCCCGACATCTCCCTGGAAATAACCTTTTTTTTTCCTTTGAGACACAGCCCAGAGGCCAGACCCTGAGCCTCAGCTGGTGCTGCTAAGGGTTAGCTTATGTCCTCCCCCAAATCCACACATTGAATTCCCAGCCCCCGTACCTCATAAAATGACTATGTTTGGAGATAAGCTCTTCAAAGACTTGATTAAACTAAAATGAAGCTGTTAGGGTGGACCCTAGTCCAATCTGACTGGTGTCATAAGAGGAGGAGGTTTGGGCACACTGATGCCAGGCCTGTGCGCAAAGACGAGAAACAGTGACAAGGAACCATCTCAAGCCTGGGAGAGGCCTGGCACAGACCAACCCTGACGACGCCCTGACCTCGGGCTTCCGGCCCCCAGGGCTGTGAGAGAAACGTGTCCGTTTAATACCACAGTGTGTGGGACTGTGTCCCGGCAGATGGGTGCACAGGCTCAGGTTCACAGAGGGTCTGCACCTTTGTTATCCTGCTGTGTCTCAAGGCTTTGCAGCATCTTAACTCTTGGCAGCTGGTGAGTGGCTGTTTTCCTGTATCCCAGTGAACCTTGCTATCAAAGTCTTGGTGACTTTTGCCTGTATTTTCCTATCAGTAAAAAATGTCTGTGTTTATCACCTATTTGTTCTTGCTTTACTATAAACTGTGTCTTTGGCTTACTTTTCTGTTGGGGTGCTCCATTTTTCTTACTGATTTGCTAGAGTACTGTTTAGAGTAAAAACATTGAATTTTATGTCATATATTTGGCAAATATTTTTTCAGTTTTTATTTCTTATCGTGTTTCTAATTTGGCATGGGAATGTTTAAATGTTTTACATGTTCAGAAGTCTTTAATTGCACTTGTATTTGAAAAATTATTTTCCAGTACATGAACCAGATGGGTGGAAGATTTGACTAAATCTTCTTCAATTTTTAAATGATTTCATGTTTTATTTTTAAACTTTCAATCCAATTTTTATTTATTTGGTATCTGACATGGGAATAAGGATGTCAACTGATTTTTTTCCCCAAAGATCTAAATTTTGCTATACAATTAAAAATATAATAATCTAGTCATGGTCCTTTGAACTATTTTTTATAGTACATGATTCTTAGTTAGCAAAATGGAGTGTCCATACTTCAGTCTTCTGAGCAGAGAACATGACTCTGTCCTGGCCACTGTCTGATTACTATCCAGTCAAGAGAATGGTGCTGAGGTAGGTGGTTTGAGGAGCATGGACCAATTCTTTTATGGTGTAGATTTCCTCCGTGGATCAAACTAGACCCTCAAGAGCCACCCATTTGCTCCCGGTGTCTCAGGCCCCCAGAACTGTCTCCCCAGAGTTGTGTACCCCTCCCTTAACTACATGTATACACATGAAATATATGTATATGTGTGTGTGTGTGTGTGTATGTATGTGCTCAGCTGTATCTGACTCTTTGTGACCCCATGGACTGTAGCCTATCAGGTTCCTCTGTCCATGAGATTTCCCAGGCAAGAATATTAGGATGGGTTGCCATTTCCTCTTCTAGGGGATCTCCCTGACTCAGGAACAGTACCTGCATCTCATGTGTCTCCTGCATTGGCCGGTGGATTCTCTACCACCCATTTGAGTACATACATATGCATATACGTACATACACACATACTCTGAGACACCTGAGAGCAGGTGTCAGAAACCCAGTTACCAGAATGACAAAGTAGGAACTTGCTACTAGGGTGCTGATGTCATAATGGCAGCAAGGGTCACACTAACTGAAATTTGAATCATAAAGCTCTTGGTAGCAGCAAACCACAAGTTTTGCGTTGTCTCAGATTGTGTGAGCATGGGTCAGTAGAAAGAAGTCCGAACTTAAAATCTGGAACCATGGCCTCCATCTCAGCTCTGATACCGATGAACCCTTTAGAGGTTTACAGAGCCTGTGAAGTTCCCTAACGTCGCCATAGCACTTCCTGTACATGAAGGAGGTTAGATACGTGACTCTTTCAAATTCTTTACTTCCAAAAATATCTTATCAGAAATCCCAAAGGTTCATGAACATCAGAAAAGAAATTCTCACTTATCATTAAATCATGTCCCTCTACAGAAGAATATTTTTGGTGTCAGTTCTAGGAAGTCTTGTAGGTCTTCATAAAATCATTTAACTTCAGCCTCTTCAGCATTAGAGATTGGGGCATAGACTTGTTACTGTGATGTTGAATGGTTTGCCTTGGAAATGAACCAAAATCACTGTCACTTTTGAGATTACAATCAAGAACTGCATTTTGGACTCTCATTTACTATAGAGCTGCTCCATTCTTTCTCAGGGATTCTTGCCTACGGTAGTAGATATGGTGGTCATCTGAATTAAATTATCCCATTCCTGTCCATTTTAGTTCACTGATTCCTAAAATGTTGATGTTCACTCTTGCCATCTCCTGTTTGACTCATTTGAAAAGACCCTGATGCTAGGAAAGATCGAGGGCAGGAGAAGAAGGGGGCGACAGAGGACGAGATGGTTGGATGGCATCACTAACTCAACGGACCTGAGTTTGAGCAAACTCTGGAAGATAGTGAAGGAAGGGAAAGCTGGCATGCTGCAGTTCATAGGGTGGCAAAGAGTTGGACACAACTTAGCTATTGAACAACAACAACAAAAGAATTTTCTAAATTTCCAATGTTGCCGCTAAGTCGCTTCAGTCGTGTCCGACTCTTGTGAGACCCCACAGACGGCAGCCCATTGGGCTCCGCCATCCCTGGGATTCTCCAGGCAAGAACACTGGAGTGGGTTGCCATATCCTTCTCCAATGTATGAAAGTGAAAAGTGAAAGTAAAGTAGCTCAGTCGTGTCTGACTTAGCGACCCCATGGACTGTAGCCTACCAGGCTCCTCCGTCCATGGGAGTTTCCAGGCAAGAGTACTGGAGTGGGATGCCATTGCCTTCTCCAATGTTGCCACTAGGACTAAATGGGCGAGTGAAAAAAAAGTTTTCAAGAGTGAGTGAAAAATAAAAAATCAAGATTATAAAAATAGGGGACAGGGACTTCCTTGATGGTCCAGCAGTTAAGACTTTGGGTTTCCAATCCAAGGGGTACAGGTTTAATCCTTAGTTGGGGAACTAAGATTCCACATGCCATGTAGTGTGGCCAAAAAAAAAAAAGGTGGGGGGAAGTAGGACAGCTGGACTTCCCATCTAAATCCGAGGAAATGATATTATAATTTCACACCCGTTCCATCAACAAGAACATGGGCACAACAGGTATTAGGGCTTTTCAGAAAGGGTAGAGTTAATGTTCCTGATTTACAAGCAGGTGCCACTCGCACACACTTTCGTCACCCCCTCATCTTTTTTCATATATAAGAAAATCAGAAGCTATGAATGGCTGACTATTTCTAACACTTTTGGAACACATGATCACTTTAATTCTGTAATGAGTGTCTCAAGTTTTTCATGCAGGGCACCAGAAAACTGGCCCACCTTTTCTTCTTTTCTATAAAACTGAAAGGTTGGAATGCAATCGACCTTGCACTCCCTCACCAGTTCCTCGCACTCGTCGGCATACACTTCCAGGAACACCACATCCTCGTGCTTCAGGGACAGGGCCTGGAAGAAGGACTTGATGGTCTTGCAGGCCTGGCACCACGTGGCCGAGAAGTCCACGGCTACCAGCTGCTCCCCAGCTTCCTTTAGCGCCGTCTCAAAGTCGTCTTTGCTCAGGATCATCTTCACCAGGTCGTCATCCGGGAGCTCTGTGTCTTCCTCTGACTCCAGGCTATTACCTTCTGGGGGCCAGACTGTGTCCTCTAAGGACCTGGTGGTCTCACCCTCCTTGAGTACAATGGTTTCAGTTGAAGACTTGGGGGTCTCACCCTCCTTGGGCAGAATGGTTTCGGCTGAGGACTTGGGGGTCTCACCCTCCTTGGGCAGAATGGTTTCGGCTGAGGACTTGGGGGTCTCACCCTCCTTGGGCAGAATGGTTTCGGCTGAGGACTTGGGGGTCTCACCCTCCTTGGGCAGAATGGTTTCGGCTGAGGACTTGGGGGTCTCACCCTCCTTGGGCAGAATGGTTTCGGCTGAGGACTTGGGGGTCTCACCCTCCTTGGGCAGAATGGTTTCGGCTGAGGACTTGGGGGTCTCACCCTCCTTGGGCAGAATGGTTTCGGCTGAGGACTTGGGGGTCTCACCCTCCTTGGGCAGAATGGTTTCGGCTGAGGACTTGGGGGTCTCACCCTCCTTGGGCAGAATGGTTTCGGCTGAGGACTTGGGGGTCTCACCCTCCTTGGGCAGAATGGTTTCGGCTGAGGACTTGGGGGTCTCACCCTCCTTGGGCAGAATGGTTTCGGCTGAGGACTTGGGGGTCTCACCCTCCTTGGGCAGAATGGTTTCGGCTGAGGACTTGGGGGTCTCACCCTCCTTGGGCAGAATGGTTTCGGCTGAGGACTTGGGGGTCTCACCCTCCTTGGGCAGAATGGTTTCGGCTGAGGACTTGGGGGTCTCACCCTCCTTGGGCAGAATGGTTTCGGCTGAGGACTTGGGGGTCTCACCCTCCTTGGGCAGAATGGTTTCGGCTGAGGACTTGGGGGTCTCACCCTCCTTGGGCAGAATGGTTTCGGCTGAGGACTTGGGGGTCTCACCCTCCTTGGGCAGAATGGTTTCGGCTGAGGACTTGGGGGTCTCACCCTCCTTGGGCAGAATGGTTTCGGCTGAGGACTTGGGGGTCTCACCCTCCTTGGGCAGAATGGTTTCGGCTGAGGACTTGGGGGTCTCACCCTCCTTGGGCAGAATGGTTTCGGCTGAGGACTTGGGGGTCTCACCCTCCTTGGGCAGAATGGTTTCGGCTGAGGACTTGGGGGTCTCACCCTCCTTGGGCAGAATGGTTTCGGCTGAGGACTTGGGGGTCTCACCCTCCTTGGGCAGAATGGTTTCGGCTGAGGACTTGGGGGTCTCACCCTCCTTGGGCAGAATGGTTTCGGCTGAGGACTTGGGGGTCTCACCCTCCTTGGGCAGAATGGTTTCGGCTGAGGACTTGGGGGTCTCACCCTCCTTGGGCAGAATGGTTTCGGCTGAGGACTTGGGGGTCTCACCCTCCTTGGGCAGAATGGTTTCGGCTGAGGACTTGGGGGTCTCACCCTCCTTGGGCAGAATGGTTTCGGCTGAGGACTTGGGGGTCTCACCCTCCTTGGGCAGAATGGTTTCGGCTGAGGACTTGGGGGTCTCACCCTCCTTGGGCAGAATGGTTTCGGCTGAGGACTTGGGGGTCTCACCCTCCTTGGGCAGAATGGTTTCGGCTGAGGACTTGGGGGTCTCACCCTCCTTGGGCAGAATGGTTTCGGCTGAGGACTTGGGGGTCTCACCCTCCTTGGGCAGAATGGTTTCGGCTGAGGACTTGGGGGTCTCACCCTCCTTGGGCAGAATGGTTTCGGCTGAGGACTTGGGGGTCTCACCCTCCTTGGGCAGAATGGTTTCGGCTGAGGACTTGGGGGTCTCACCCTCCTTGGGCAGAATGGTTTCGGCTGAGGACTTGGGGGTCTCACCCTCCTTGGGCAGAATGGTTTCGGCTGAGGACTTGGGGGTCTCACCCTCCTTGGGCAGAATGGTTTCGGCTGAGGACTTGGGGGTCTCACCCTCCTTGGGCAGAATGGTTTCGGCTGAGGACTTGGGGGTCTCACCCTCCTTGGGCAGAATGGTTTCGGCTGAGGACTTGGGGGTCTCACCCTCCTTGGGCAGAATGGTTTCGGCTGAGGACTTGGGGGTCTCACCCTCCTTGGGCAGAATGGTTTCGGCTGAGGACTTGGGGGTCTCACCCTCCTTGGGCAGAATGGTTTCGGCTGAGGACTTGGGGGTCTCACCCTCCTTGGGCAGAATGGTTTCGGCTGAGGACTTGGGGGTCTCACCCTCCTTGGGCAGAATGGTTTCGGCTGAGGACTTGGGGGTCTCACCCTCCTTGGGCAGAATGGTTTCGGCTGAGGACTTGGGGGTCTCACCCTCCTTGGGCAGAATGGTTTCGGCTGAGGACTTGGGGGTCTCACCCTCCTTGGGCAGAATGGTTTCGGCTGAGGACTTGGGGGTCTCACCCTCCTTGGGCAGAATGGTTTCGGCTGAGGACTTGGGGGTCTCACCCTCCTTGGGCAGAATGGTTTCGGCTGAGGACTTGGGGGTCTCACCCTCCTTGGGCAGAATGGTTTCGGCTGAGGACTTGGGGGTCTCACCCTCCTTGGGCAGAATGGTTTCGGCTGAGGACTTGGGGGTCTCACCCTCCTTGGGCAGAATGGTTTCGGCTGAGGACTTGGGGGTCTCACCCTCCTTGGGCAGAATGGTTTCGGCTGAGGACTTGGGGGTCTCACCCTCCTTGGGCAGAATGGTTTCGGCTGAGGACTTGGGGGTCTCACCCTCCTTGGGCAGAATGGTTTCGGCTGAGGACTTGGGGGTCTCACCCTCCTTGGGCAGAATGGTTTCGGCTGAGGACTTGGGGGTCTCACCCTCCTTGGGCAGAATGGTTTCGGCTGAGGACTTGGGGGTCTCACCCTCCTTGGGCAGAATGGTTTCGGCTGAGGACTTGGGGGTCTCACCCTCCTTGGGCAGAATGGTTTCGGCTGAGGACTTGGGGGTCTCACCCTCCTTGGGCAGAATGGTTTCGGCTGAGGACTTGGGGGTCTCACCCTCCTTGGGCAGAATGGTTTCGGCTGAGGACTTGGGGGTCTCACCCTCCTTGGGCAGAATGGTTTCGGCTGAGGACTTGGGGGTCTCACCCTCCTTGGGCAGAATGGTTTCGGCTGAGGACTTGGGGGTCTCACCCTCCTTGGGCAGAATGGTTTCGGCTGAGGACTTGGGGGTCTCACCCTCCTTGGGCAGAATGGTTTCGGCTGAGGACTTGGGGGTCTCACCCTCCTTGGGCAGAATGGTTTCGGCTGAGGACTTGGGGGTCTCACCCTCCTTGGGCAGAATGGTTTCGGCTGAGGACTTGGGGGTCTCACCCTCCTTGGGCAGAATGGTTTCGGCTGAGGACTTGGGGGTCTCACCCTCCTTGGGCAGAATGGTTTCGGCTGAGGACTTGGGGGTCTCACCCTCCTTGGGCAGAATGGTTTCGGCTGAGGACTTGGGGGTCTCACCCTCCTTGGGCAGAATGGTTTCGGCTGAGGACTTGGGGGTCTCACCCTCCTTGGGCAGAATGGTTTCGGCTGAGGACTTGGGGGTCTCACCCTCCTTGGGCAGAATGGTTTCGGCTGAGGACTTGGGGGTCTCACCCTCCTTGGGCAGAATGGTTTCGGCTGAGGACTTGGGGGTCTCACCCTCCTTGGGCAGGATGGTCTTGGCTGAGGATTTTGGGGTGTCACCCTGCTTGGACAGAATGGCTTTGGTTGTGAACTTGTGGGTTTTACTCTTCTTGGGCAAACTGAATTTTGCTGGAAAATTGGGGGCATTGCCCTGCTTGGGTGAGATGCTTTTTTCTGAAGAAGTGGGGATGTCCACCTGCTTGTGCAGGGTAGTTTTGAGTGGGAACTTGGGGGAGTCAGCCTGCCATGATGGAATGATTTTGCCTGGGAAACTGGGGGAGTTGGTCTGCTTGGGTGGGGGGATTTGGCTTGGGGAGTTAGGGATGCCCTGCTTGGGTGAGATGCTTTTTTCTGAAGAAGTGGGGATGTCCACCTGCTTGTGCAGGGTAGTTTTGAGTGGGAACTTGGGGGAGTCAGCCTGCCATGATGGAATGATTTTGCCTGGGAAACTGGGGGAGTTGGTCTGCTTGGGTGGGGGGATTTGGCTTGGGGAGTTAGGGGAGTCAGCCTGTTTGAGTGAGATGATCTTGGCTGGGAACTTGGGAGAGTCAGCCTGCTGTGGTGATGGATTGATCTTGGCTGGGAAATCGGGGGAGTTAGCCGGCCATGATGGAATGATTTTGGCTGGGGAGTTGAAAATGTCACCCTTTTTCGTCGAGATGTTTTTTTCTGAGAATTTGGAGGCATAAGACTGATTGGGCAGAATGGTTTGGATTGGGAAGATGGGGGAGTCAGCCTCCTTGGGCAAAATGGTTTTAGCTGAGGGCTTGGGGGTGTCAACCTGCTTGGGTAAGGTGGTTTTTTCTGAAGAATTGGGGGTGTTGGCCTGCTTGTGCAGGGTGGTTTTACTGGGGGGATTGAGAATGTCACCCTCTTTTGGTGGGATGTTTTTTTCTGGGAAATTGGGAATGTCACCCTGCTTTGGTGAAATGGTTTGGGTTGAGGAATTAGGGGTGGCAGCCTGCTTGGGCAAGATGTTCTTCTGGGGGGAATCGAGAATTTCCCTCTCTTTTGATAGGATGGTCTTTTGTGGAAAACTGGGAGTGTCAGCCTGCTCGGACGGGACGGCTTTTGTGCAGGAATTGAGAAAGTCCCCTTGCTTAGGCGGGACAACTTGGGCTGGAGAGCTGGGGGTGTCACCACTCTGCTCAGATGGGAGTGTGTGCACGGCCTGCAGGGCTTCGGATGCCCCCACATGTGTACGTTGAACATTGCTGGCCTCATGGACAAAGGCCTCCAAGGGGTGTGCTGGGACCTGGAGAGTCACATGGCTGGGCATAACCTGTAATAACGGACTTTCTGAAGAAAAAGAAAAAAATAAAAATATCAGAGAAGAAACAAAAGCATTCTGATCATCTACTCCAAGGAAGATGGGCAGGCATCCTTCTTAGAGCACAGGAAAGTAGTCTTCTAACTGATATACTCATTTGCATACTCATATTCCACACAAGACCAAGCAGCATGTGATTATGCGTAATCTTCACCTAGGTTTTTTTCCCTTTAACTACAAACTTCTCTGCTTAGCTTGACACTGCAGCTGACCCTCTAAGTACACAGGTCCCCAAAGCAGCCCCCTTCCCTCCTCCTGACCTTTATCCTCACCTTCATTTGTTTCTCCTTGGTTGTCTGACTTCATTTCTGGTTCCTCCAGGACCCCAGCCTCATCACTTTCCATTTCCAGTTCCTGGTCTCTACCCACTCCTACTTCACAGGTGCTTCATGGCACCAGCAAGGCCATCCCCTTCAACCTTCTCCAACTAAACATCATATGTCGAGTAACAACCTGTACTGGGGTGAAGCCTACAGCCGGCCTGCCCTCTCTGTTTTCACAAGTGTCCCATTTGAGAGTTTCATGACACTCTGGGTTTTGGGGCTGCTCTATGTGTGGGGCCATGCCCAGTCCCTGAAATGAATTCACAGGCATTATTTCCTACAACAAACCACTGAGGTAAGTCCCATTGTGATCTCCACCTTACAAGTGAGAAAACTCAGCCTTGGAGAAGTTATGGGACCAACTCAAGGTCACAGAGCTCATCTGTGGGGCAAGTTCCGAGCCCACACTCCTGATACTGGGCTGGGCTGCCTGCCGAGTGCCCCATCCAGGGAGATGACTTGAAACCACCATTCCTACCCTCTTCCTCCAGGTCCTCCCCAGCCACAGCCTTCTCTTTATGACTCGGCCACCACAACCATCTGGTCTCCTCTGTGATCTCCTCGAACTGTGGTGCTGGAGAAGACTCTTGAGAGTCCCTGGGACTGCAAGGAGATCAAAATAGTCAATCTAAAAGGAAAACAACCCTGAATAGTCACTGGAAGGACAGATGCTGAAGCTGAAGCTCCAATACTTTGGCCACCTGATGCAAAGAGCCAACTCATTGGAAAAGACCCTGATGCTTGGAAAGATTGAATGCAGAAGAAGAAAGGGGCAACAGAGGATAAGATGTTTGGATGGCATCACTCATTCAATGGACATGACTTTGAGTAAACTCCAGGAGATAGTGAAGGACAGGGAAGCCTGCTGTGCTGCAGTTGGGGTCGAAAAGATTCGGACACAACTGAATGACTAAACAACAAGGTTTCCTCTCAACTGCATCGCCCTCTTCTGCAAAGTCCTACCTGCTGGTCAGATGTTCGGTTTGGGTGCTGGGAAGAGAGATTATGACGTGGAGGAGTTCCCTGAGAAGAGGCAGTAGAGAGAACATGGTTCCCCATCCACGTGACAGAGAATTCTGGCCTCCCCTCTCCAGGCAGAAGCCCCAGCAAGGACCCAGGTTGGGTGTGTTCAGAGGAGAGCTGGAAGCGAAGGAGCATCTGCCTCCCTCACCACCTGGAAGGCTAGGAAATGCCACAGCCATGTGGGCTCCATGTGCCCATGGCAGCAGGGGTCACAGGCAGATTGCTGGGCCCGGTAGGTCCTCACATTCCAAGAGGGGCTGTGTTCTTCTAACCAGGAGCAGCTCAAGAACAAATAAGCCGCAGTGCAGGGGGATTTGCAGTGAGAGGCAAGGACCAGGGGCACAGGCTCGACCAGTGGGTGACAGCAGGGCCCCAGCCCCAGACAGCCGCCTCCATCCTTAACAGTTCCAAGTTCCAGGACCAGGCCAGACCAACCGCCTCACCTGGGAACCAGCAGGAGGCAGGGGGCTCAGGGACAGCAGGTCCCCACAGCCCTGTGTACCCACAACCAGCCAGAGAAAGGGCAGGAATCGAAGACAGAGCTGTCACCAGAGTAAAACCAGGTTCCTTAGGCTGAAATCCCCCAGGAGCATGGTGTCTATAATTAATCAATATATTAATATGTAATTAATCATTAATAATACCACACTGCATATTTGAACATTGCTAAGAGAGTAGATCTTAAAAGTTCTCATCACGAGAAAGAGAAATTTTAACTATGTGTGGTGAGGGATATTAATTAGACTTATATGGTGATCATTTCCGGAGAAGGCAATGGCACACCACTCTAGTACTCCTGCCTGGAAAATCTCATGGACGGAGGAGCCTAGAAGGCTGCAGTCCATGGTGTCACTGAGGGTTGGACACAACTGAGCGACTTCACTTTCACTTTTCACTTTCATGCACTGGAGAAGGAAACGGCAACCCACTCCAGTGTTCTTACCTGGAGAATCCCAGGGACAGGGGGAGCCTGGTGGGCTGCTGTCTATGGGGTCACACAGAGTCAGACACAACTGAAGTGACTTAGCAGCAGCAGCTGATCATTTCACAAGATACACAAATATAGAATCATTATGTTGTACATTTGAAACTAATGTGTTAATTATATCTCCATTAAAAAAATTTTTTTTTAATCTTAATTGAAAATTTAAAAATCCATTAAAAAAACATCTTAATTGGAAGAGGAAAACATAACAGAAGCTGACATTTGGCTCCTCGTCTCCTCTTAGTCTGGGCTTCCCTGGTGGCTCAGTGGTAAAGAATCTGCCTGCCAATGCAGGAGACGTGGGTTCGATCCCTGGTCCAGGAAGATCCCCAGGAGAAGAAATGACAGCCCACTCCAGTATTCTTGCCCTAGGAAGTCCCATGGACAGAGGAGCCTGGTGAGCTACATCCAAGGAGTCACAAAAGAGTCAGACACAATTTAGTGACTAAACAACAGCTCTTCCTAGTGTATGGATTTACGCGACTTACTAACTTCCTGGGCCTCAGTTTCCTCATTTGTAGGATGGATGCAATCATGGTATCTGCCTGATAAAGGGGCTGTGCAAACAGGTCATGTGATATAAAACACCTGGTGCAGCAGCTGGGGCAAAGCAGGTCGCTATACTCGAGCATCTTGTTTATGAGCATCAGCTCTGTGCCAGGACTGAAAGAGGTGTTCTCTGTTGAGTGAAACCTGTGCAGCCCACCCAGGAGACCCCTAGGGTGGCGGAGTCTGTGTACACACGGCTCCGCTGGTTGCCCAGAGCCCCCACGGACAGTTCCTCATGAATATGGTGGCTATCAGACCTTGTGTGACACCTTGGGGGCAGGGGTTTTGGGAACTCAGAATCTTGCTTGGGTTTCCTGACAGCAATCTGGTGCATCTATCACAGGGCCTACAGCAGAGCCAAGGATCAACCGATGAGCAAACGGCAGGATTTCTGCAACAGGACGTGCAGACATTGCCCCTCTCCTTGGTGGGATGAATAACTACAAAGAACATCACATCTGCTCAACTCTGATTTTACAGCCAGAGGAGTCTGTATCAAACTTCAGAAAAAGTCCCTTCTGAGGCTTTTGAGATTCCAGAATTGTGGGTAAGGGTGCACTTGAATTACACTCTGCATCTTACATATGAGGAAACTGAAGCTTAGAAACATTGGTCTTCCAACCCCTCCTCCCATTGCCAGCAACTGACTTAAAAAATTGCAATTATTCAATTCAACGTTATAGTAAGAAAAAGACAAACTTGATAAAACTTAAAATATTTATTAGTATGAATCAGTGTGCATTAAACCAAAAATAACAGATACAATTGGACAACGTGGAAGGCAGTGCTTTACTACAGAATACAAGGTGGACAGGTATGTCCTAAGGTCTGCAGCGGCGTCTTCTATACGTGAGAACTGGGTCCAGCCCAGACAGAGGCCCCTTATGAAAACAGGAGGGAGGGGGCAGTGTACACAGTCAAGTGTTGACACCGGATCTCTGGGTCTGGTTTTAGTAACGAAGGTTAAACCAGAACCTAACGGGGCTGAATGTGGCTCAGAGCCCTTTCACTTGTTAATCAAGTTGTGATGAGCGTCACAGAATAGAGAGACGCAGGGCCATGAGGGGAGCCTCTTGGGCCATCACAGGTCACGTTCCTCAACCTCAGGGGACACATCTCAGTCACCTGAGCCCCGCTGGGTCCTCCAAGGGGTCCAGCCCTTTGCTTGGCTAAAGGCTGGCTTCAGCTCTCCAGATTTCTCTGGTCTGCAAGAAAGTGCCCTGACACACTGCTCCCCACTATAAAGACAGCAGCTCAATTACGAGCATGCAGCGTTGGCACAATTCCACTGCCACCTGGGAGAATTCTCATGGAGAGACAATCCCCCCGAGAGCCCATGCCGGTTTTCCACGATTGAGCCACGAGCCACACTCAGCCAGGGGAATGGATCACATGTCGCTGTAACAAATCTGAAGTTGTATTTACACACGTGCGCATGCGTACCACACGGGAGAGGAAGGAAAACAGAAGAGCGCATTCGGGGAAACTGGGCGAAGGACGTTGCTGGACAACTGGGAACAACACTAACGTCCAGGCCTTTACATCACATCACACGGTTATGGTTCAGAGATTAGAACAGTCAGAAAGTAATCTCAAGGCAAAATAAAGGAAGATAAGTAAGGCTCCTGTGGACAAGGCTTGAGCCTCCGTCTTCAGAAAAGACCCCACATTCCTGCGAATGTCTATGTGCCCGAGGGCCGTCTTCTCTTTCCACAACTGCTCCAAGGAGTGACTACAGGCACGTGGCCGGCCAATGCCTTGAAAAGTTAAGGCTGCACAGAAAGGCAAACGAGTGGCTCCCAACCATGTGGGCTTCTGAAACTAAGCCATAGGCTCACAGGTGGGTAACCTGTTCTGCATGGTTAAGACCCGCTCTTTTATGCAAGATGGGAGCGCTGAACAGCCAGCCCAAAGTTGCAGACTCCTCCAGGCCATGCACCTCCTTAGCTAGGCAACCGTGTCTAGAGACAAGCTCTGGTCCTTGGGGACTGCCGGATGATGAAAGATTCCAAAATAAGCCTGCATGCCACCTGGAACGAGGTCACTTGAATGTGCAAACCACATTTTTTTAAACTTTGTTAAGAGGCAAGATAATGGCTCAGCCTGCAAGCAGAATCACGGAGCCCATAATGTTGACAAGATGCACAAAATCCTTAAAACCCTGCAAAGTGTACCAAGGTGTCCAAGTTCCAATTTGCCAACAGTTTTAGGGGAACCTGTCTGCAGCTTAAGCTCTTGAACCAAAAATAAGTGTTTTCAGCTTCCGTGTCCTAAGATTGCCAAATGATTCTTGCAAGCTGAGAAAAGTGGGAAGAGCATCAAATTGACAACATATTCTCAAGTTGAAAAAAACCTAAGTCTGAGATTTCAAACTGTTTTCTTCATTGCAGCCCATGTGAAGAAGTGTGAATGAGGCCCTGATCTCGCAAGGACTCTCACTTTTTTTGACAGCAGACTCAGTAGCTCCAGCCATCAGGGGCTGGTGGGACCAGCATGGCAGGGCTCAAGAATGGCTCACACTAAGTTACAGAAAGTTCAAGGTCTTCCATCGGCTCATGATCTCTTTCTTGATTTTTACACTGTAGGTCTTCAATGAATGTTTGTTGAGCCTTGAAGGTACCAACTGGCCCTGTTACCACATTACCTGGTCAGCCACATCTCACCCCACAAAAGGCACCAATCTGAATCTCCTTCAAGGTTCACTTCCCATCCTGAGCCTTCCTAGGAAAACAACCGCTTCTCGATCCCAGGTTTTTATGAAAATTAGAAAACAGGATGTGCACTTTCAATAGGGGCAGTTTTCTTCCCTTCCCTTCCACTGGATTCAGACATCTTTAATTCAGTGGAATTCCCAGGTGGCTCAGTGGTAAAGGATCCGCCTGCCAGTGCAGGAGACATAAGAGACGCTGGTTCGATCCCTGGGTTGGGAAGATCCCCTGGAGGAGGAAATGGCAACCCACTCCAGTATTCTTGCCTGAAGAATCCCAAGGACGGAGAAGCCTGGCAGGCTACCGTTCATGGGGTCACAAAGAGTCAGATACAACTAACCACAAAATCCATTGAGCTGACAGGGAGTCTGAAAAGGGAAGGTTCATCGGAGTCCGTTCCAGCTAATAGGCATTCCAGGGGTAGACTTCTATTCAACCCTAATACCCACCCCACCAAACTTGGTCTTTTCTTAAAGACCCTCTAATTTCGTAGTTTTGGGCGGGGCAGGGAGGAGGGGCAGGCAAGGGGGCAGGCATCTAGAATCTTACTGTGCCAGTACTTCTGGCTGGCTTTCCTGTAATCAATTATTCATTGATATTGTTTAATATGAGAAGTTTGCCCTACAATTTAGATTCAAATATCATCTGGGTAATTTGTTCCCAGGATATGGCACTATGTCATACTCTCTTAGTAAAATAACACTCTGTGAGAAACTTCCCTAAGAGAGTGGGGATTTATTACCCTGCGGATCATGCAAACCAGGTGGTCTCTGGAATAATATTTATATCCTGCATTTGTCACTGCTTACACGGTAATGACTCCAAATGATTTCCAACACCAGGCCTCCAACTCCCAGCACAGCGTGAAATACTGTAGTCGGGTTCAGTTGGTTTATATGACCAAGGCTTAGAAAAATGTTCATGGAATTAAAGTCAGAGATGTAGACAACAGTTCCTAATACATCTTCCTCCACTTTCATAACAATCTCGAGTTCTACCGTAGATGGTCCAATTACACCTCACTGAAAGGAAAATTAAGGGAACCTTTCACCAAAGGTTGGTGGAGTAACTAAGGCAATAGCACTGAAGAAGTTCCTGACATTTGATTAGAAACACAGGAAATCAGAGTGGAACACCACTTTAGAATCTCACACACATAAGCCGGTAAGACTTTTGTACAAATTTAAGAATATTTTAAGGCTTTTAACAAAAAAAAAAACTCAACTATACTTATTACCTAAAATCCATTCCCTCTGAGTGAATTTCACACACCAAAGGCCCTTCTGTGGCAGGGTGGCAAGTTTTCCCAGAGTTTCCCAGAATCCTTTTCCAGGGACATTTCCTGCCCTGTTCTCTGCAGGGCTCTGAGCCAGGGCCAGACTACCGAGGTGGGAGGCCCCGAGGAAGTGCCTAGGGAGGGCGCTCCGGCCTCTTCAAGTACAGGGGACCCTGTCCCGGGTCAGCAGCACCGCCGGCCGGCCTGGGGGCTTGGCTTCCCCAGTTTGATGGATCCACTGTTTCCGTTTTCATGGGGGTCCAGGGGTGGAATCTGGCGGCCTGCAAGGAAGGGAGGCCAAGGGTGAGTTCTTGTTCCCAGCTGACCCCCTGTGCAGATGGGGGCCTGCTCCTGCTCCCCGACGTCATATGTATACAACCTGCAGGCTACAACCAGGCAGAGGGGCTACCTCTCCCAGTGTACCCCCACCGTGCCACCCCGCCCCCGCCCCGGCCTGGGCTGTGTGACGTCAAACATAGAAATAAAGGAAAGGTAAAACCAGCTTTCTGCATCCGCCTTCTCCACACAGGCATCAGCACACTGCTTGCTCCCGGCCTTCCCCCATCCGCCCACTGGAACGACTGCCTCTCAGTTTCAACAGCAACAGTGAGGCCTCAGCTTCTTAAAATAGACCTGGCTGGGGAACTGCGATGGTCCCAGCAACACTGCCTTTTAACACTGGGTTTCCATCCCTCGTCCTGCCAACGCACTCAGAGCATTAACGCGAAAGCCTTTGGCGACATTCTTCTCAGGAAACAGTATCTTAATGCCATAAACAAGCAGAGTAAAATGTTAGTCGCTCAGTCGTGTCTGACTGCTTGTGACCCCATAGACTGTAGCCCACCAGGCTCCTCTGTCCATGGGATTCTCCAGCAAGAATACTGGAGTGGGTTGCCATTCCCTTCTCCAGGGTATCTTCCTGACCTAGGGATCAAACCTGAGTCTCCGGCATTGGCAGGCGGATTCTTTACTGCTGAGCCACTAGGGAAGTACTGCAATACTCTCATGATTTCTTAAGTCATAAAACTGTGGTGCTGGAGAAGATTCTTTAAAGTCCCTTGGACAACAAGGAGACCAAACCAGTCAACCCTAAAGGAAATCAACCCTGAACATTCATTGGAAGGACTGATGCTGAAGCTCCAATACTTTGGTCACTTGAGCTGACTCACTGAAAAAGACCCTGATGCTGGAAAAGATTGAAGGCAGGAGGAGAAGGGGTAGCAGTGGATGAGATGGTTGGATGGTATTACCAATTCAATGGACATGAGTCTGAGGAAACTCCAGAAGATAGTGAAGGAAGGGAAGCCTGGTGTGCTGCAGTCTATGGGGCTGGAAAGAGTCAGACCTGACTTAGCGACTGAACAACAATGAGGCAAGCTCCTTAAAAGGAGCGGGAAGCCACCAGCGCTGTGGAAACACACCGAGAACTCAGATCCTGTGGTCTGAGTTACCCGGAACTTACTGAAAGCTTAAACATACTTACACAAAAGAAGAGTTCCAGAAAATGCCTCAGCATTTGGTACCAAGGTGATCACCTTGGAAGGGCACAGAATAGGGCAAACACACACACACATCTGAAAAGGCTCTGGGCATCCAAGCATGTCTGTGCTGTTACTAAATGTCCTCTGAGAACAGTCTCCAAACAGGTCCTCTGGAGGATAAATCCCACATCCGGGTGTTTATTTTAATAAGGTTTGGATTGTGCAAGATTCTGCTCAGGAAAAGTTAAAAGATTTTTTTTTTTAGTTCTGTCTTCCTGAAAGTTGACAGCCCAGAGAAAAAGCAGGTTTTGTAAATGATTCCTCAAGAACACAAAGTTATGGGAGAAAACCAATTCCAAGCCTGTAAACTGTAAATTGTGGTGGCTCTGGACCGGGGCTGTGACGCTTTTATACACAACAAAAATAAAACAGCACACTCAGCGGCAGCTGTCCTGGGGACTGGCCGCTTCCTGCACAGGCCTGGCATCTTCTTCCTGCCAAGCTGCTGTCTGGGTACTTCCCTCTCTCACCCCGGCCCCAGGATCAACCAGGCTCCGCTTTGGTTGGATGGGTGGTAGAGGGGCTGGGACCTGCCTGTCACTTCCATTTCTCAATTCTGATTTTCTGAATTATCCAGAGAAGTAGACTGACTATGCTTACCTGCTCCCCTGGTGGCTCAGATGGTAAAGAATCTGCCTGCAAGAAAGAATCAGCAGCCCCGGGTTCAATCCCTGAGTCAGGAATATCCCCTGGAGAAGGGAATGGTCCACTCCAGTATATTCTTGCTTGGAGAATCCTATGGACAGAGGAGCCTGGTGGGCTCCAGTCCATGGGGTCACAAAGAGTCGGACACGACTGAGTGACTAACACACTAACAAACTGCCTGTGTCTACTAGAACTCGGCAGCATTTGCTCTTAATCACGATCTCCCAGTCTCTCTATTTGGGGTGGAGGGGTCCTCTCTGACTCACTGCAGAGCTGGAGATCAGGTGGCCCTGCCCCAGGAATACAGAATGGGGCTGGCGCCACACTTGTGACACCTGAGGTCATCCTCTGAACTCTCCTTTTGCTTCCATCAAGAAGACAACATTGGGACTGTGAGATAAACTGGAACATTAGCGTCTAGACCTGCACTGACACTCTGTGCAGGATGACCATAGCGCAGGATTCAGGAAGTGGATTCAGCCAGGATGCTGTCAGGAAATCCTGGTCGGGGATAACGAGAGTGCCATGGAGAGAAGTAGAAAATAGGGAGGGAAGGAGGACTGCAGGAAGATACCTGGCAGATGTGACAACTGGTCAGAGGCGGGAGGATGAGAGAGGGAGGAAGAAAACTGAAGTTCAAGTCCAGGAGCCATGGGAATGGTGGTGCCCCAGCAAAGAAGGAAGTAAGGGGCGAGATCACCATTGACCTTGAAGCCAAAACACCAAACGTCTTCAAACTAGAGGGGCTTATGTTCCTTTAAAATCATTAGGCTTCCTTGCTATTCAAAGGCACCATTTCCCTTTTTTAAAAAATTAGTAGACTATATTTGGGGGGAGGGGCAGTTTTAGGTTTACAGAAAAAATCAGGCATGAAGTTCAGAGAGTTTTCATACACTCCTCCCCCTCATCCTCAATGTCCTCTAACACCTGCAATGCGTGGGGACCATTTATTACAACTGATGAGCCACTGCTGATCATTAAGTGAATAAATAAGAAAACAACTCAAGGGACTTCCCTGGTGGTCCAGTGGTTAAGAATCCGCCAGTAAACACAGGGGCACACGGGTCCGAGCCCTGGTCCAGGAAGAGCCCACATGCTGCAGACCAACTAATCCCACAAGCCAACACTACCGAAGCCCACTCGGTGCAACTGCGGAAGCCGGTGCTCCACAGCAAGAGAAACCCCTGCAACGAGAAGCCAGAGCACCGAAACGGGAAGTAGCTCCCAGACGCTGGAGCCAGAGAAGAGCCCACATTCAGCAACAGAGACCCAGCACGGTCAAAGCAGATAAACACTTTAAAAGCAGCAAATCGATACAAAATGGGCAAAAGCTGAACAGACACTGCACCAGAGGAGACACGGGGATTGTGAATAAGCACATGATCAGGCACTCNAAGTAGCTCCCAGACGCTGGAGCCAGAGAAGAGCCCACATTCAGCAACAGAGACCCAGCACGGTCAAAGCAGATAAACACTTTAAAAGCAGCAAATCGATACAAAATGGGCAAAAGCTGAACAGACACTGCACCAGAGGAGACACGGGGATTGTGAATAAGCACATGATCAGGCACTCAACACTGTCGGTCATCAGAAGATGGATGTCAAAACCACAAGCAGAGACCATCACAGTCCCATCCGAATGGTTGCAATTTAACAACTGATCGTCCCACCTGCTGGCAAGGAGCTGGAGCTACCGGAGCTCTGCGAGATTAGGGGTGAGAATGAAAAATGCTAAAACCACTTTGGGACACAGGCTGGGGCACCTTTAGAATATGGACTATTGCCTAGGAGAGGAGCCAGCCACACTCCTTCTAGGTGTTTACACACAGAACCTTGTGTGTGAAATCTCATCACAGCCTTGCCTGCAATCACTAAAACCTGAAAACCACCCAAATGTGTAGGTGAATGGATTAACAAATTTTTACTCATGTTATGGAATGCCATGGGAGACTCTTAAGTGTCCCTTGGACAGCAAGGAGATCAAACCAGTCAATCCTCAAGGAAATCAGTCCTGAATCTTCATCGGAAGGACTGATGCTGAAGCTGAAGCTCCAGTACTTTGGCCACCTGATGTGAAGAGCTGACTCATTGGAAAAGACCTTGATGCTGGTAAAGACTGAGGGCAGGAAAAGGGGGCCACAGAGGATGAGGTAGTTGGATGGCATNTTCATCGGAAGGACTGATGCTGAAGCTGAAGCTCCAGTACTTTGGCCACCTGATGTGAAGAGCTGACTCATTGGAAAAGACCTTGATGCTGGTAAAGACTGAGGGCAGGAAAAGGGGGCCACAGAGGATGAGGTAGTTGGATGGCATCACCAACTCAATGGACATGAGTCTGAACAAACTCCTGGAGATAGTGGAGGGCAGCGGAGTCTGGTGTGCTGCAATTCATGGGATCACAAGGAGTCAGACCCAACTTAGCAACTGAACAACAAACTTGGATCAGGACAAATGACCTAATTGCTCGAATAAAGAAACTTCATGGAGGGAACCTACTGTGAAAGAGAGGCTTAAAAGGCATACCAGCTAATTTTATCACTATACATGGAGCTTATTTGCATCCTGACCCAAACATACTGTTAAATGCAAACAATTCATTTCTGATAATTATAAGCTACTGAAAATTTGAACATCACATGTTCAATGTCATTAATAATGATAATAGCATTATGACGATGAATGCCACCATGTAATTGCTTTGCAAAAAAAAAAAGTTACATACTGAAAATATTTACAGATGAAATGATGTCCTGGATTGCCTTCAAAATAATACAGGTGTGGGGGGGAGGGGCAGGCTGGGGGAAGTGTGGGGTAGGGATGAAGGCAGCTTGGTTATGAGTATGGTCTGCCCTATATATCTGCAGGTTCTGTATCCTTGGATCTAACTTACCTCAGACTGAAAATATTTAAAAAAAAAAAAAAAATTCCAGAAAGTTCCAAAAAGCAAAATTGAGTTTGCCACACTGGCAACTATTTGAATAGCATTTACACTGTATTTACAACTGCATAGCATTGTTACGGTCTTAGGTATTATTTGCAATCTAGAGATGATTTAAAGTATATGGGAGGATGTGCATAGCTTATACACACAAATATAATGCCCTTTAATACAGAGGATTGAGCATCTTCGGATTTGGTGTCAGTGGGCCCGGAAGCAATCCTCCAAGGGCACCAAGTGATGACAGTACCTGATGTTCATTACATTCTTCAGTTTACTGGTGTATATGTTTACATTTTTCCATAACAAAGTCTTTTAAGTCCCCTGCAATCTCACCACCATGACACAACCACTGTTAACATTTTAAGATGTGTGTTCCCTTTGACTCTTTGCCCAAAAGAATATATTTACAATTACATAGTCTACATGCTTAGTCTCTCGGTCATGTCTGACTCTTTTCGACCCCATGGACTGCAGCCCTGCAGGGTCCTCTGTCCATGAGGATTCTCCAGGCAAGAATACTAGAGTGGGTTGCCATACCCTCCTCCAAGGAATCTTCCCAACTCAGGGATTGAACCCAAGTCTCCCTCATTGCAGGCGGATTATTTACTGTCTGTGCCACCAGGGAATGTAGTCTATGGTTCACATTTTATAAAATCAGGATATTATACAAAGTGTTCTGTAATTTCTGTTTCACACACAACAATTTATCTTTTTATGTCAGTAAAGACAGATTTACATCCTTGTTTTTAATCACTAGTTTATACTGGTGTTCCAGGGTTATTAAAAAATCATTTCCCAAGTTTTGGGCAGTTAAGTCATTTCCTGTTTTTCACAAGAAGCTGCCATCTGCAATAAGAAGTGGGCAGCCTGGAGGCTCAGAGCATGGGTTCTGGAGTCCTGCTCTCAGGACTGGCCCCCTGTGACCAGGAGTAAGTTGCAAAGTCTCCACATCTCAATGTCCTCATGTAAAGCAGGGACGATAACCAAGATTACTTCATAAGATAAATGGGGCATTAATGAACTAGTAAACATTTAAGCAATTGTTTATTTCAGACGTAATTACCCAGTATAAGAAAAATGCCTGAAAAATCCCATGGACAGAGGAGCCTGGAGGGCTAAGTCCAAAGGGTCACAAAGAGTCAGACACGACTGAGCGACTAAGTACTACATAAGCAAAACATTTGTTTTTCCTCAATGAAGTAGACCACCAGACTCTGAGGAATTCCTTAGGCAAAGTCCCCATCACTTTGAGCCATAAAAACCTCATATAAAAAAAGAAAAAAAAAAAAAAAAGAAAGGGACTTTCCTAGCAGCCCAGTGGTTAAGACTCTGTTGGGGGGGGGGGCAGTTTCAATTCCTAGTTGAGAAGCTAAACTCCCACATGCCACATGGAGGGGAAAAGAAAAAAAGACTTCATATGCATGAAGAGATTTATACTGGCTGAGCCGTGCAAAGGAGTATCTTTCGAATTAAGAGACTAATGCTTGGATTTAGGCTTGTTTTCTTCTGTGAAGTCTTTACGTCGTTTTTTATTGAAAACATGACTTTGCATAAACCTTGGGAGGTCTCCTAGCTCTTGCAGAAATCTCAGGGTGAATTTCAGGTACACAGAGCTGCACTGATGCTGGGAGACAGCTCTGGAAAATACGGGGAGCTGCACAGGAACAGGGTGACAAACACGCACGACTGTATATAACGTAGATAAACAACAAGGACCTACTGCATAGCCCAGGGAACTCGACTCAATATCTTGTAATAGCCTATAATGGAAAACAATCTGAAAAAGAATACATACATATATATAATACACATATAGACACACACACACGTGTATAACTGAATGACTCTGCTGTATACCTGAAACTAACATGACATTGTAAATAAACGATACTCTAATTTAAGAAAAAAAAGATCAGAAATGAGGAAAACCTTTTCACATCGACTCTTGACCCACAGGTCTCGTAGAAGGGAGACACTGTTTCTTGTTGATGATCACCAGACACAAAAAAATGACTACAAGCTTCTCTCGTCTCCTTTGCCCAGAGTCATTCAGCTTCATGGGTGACTTTGGTTTTCCATATCTTTCTCACTCTTTTTTTTCCCTCCCCTCAACATACGAACCATAAAATGCTATAGAATATGTAATTCTGTAAGTAAAATAAATTTTATTTTGCAACAGACTTACTTCATTCTGAGTCGTGAGACACAGACTGGACAGGTGAGTGCACAGACTCTTGGAGACAGAGGACAGCGAGGGGTCGTGTGGGGTCTGCAGGAACCTGGGCAAGGCTGCAGGGTTTAGTGTATGTGGCACCAGATAAATCAACTCAGAGGAAACACTCTGCTCCAGAGCTCCGTGGCTTTTATCCTCTGAGCCCCAGAAGCATAAAGATGCAAACTATGCTGAACCAGATACTTACTGATTCCTTGAAAGAGCTCTTCGATATTAATTGCGTTCTTTGCACTTGTCTCAACCACGACAGCACCAATGGACTCCGCATACTCCTTGGCATCCTTCAAAGGCACTTCCCTGGAAAAGAGGGCAGACCAGCAGAGGTGAATGCCCGTCTGTACAGAATAAATAACCCTGCAGAGCAAAGAAACAGCTCACGTGCAAATAGCTCCCTCGTGGGCCTGCAGAATAACAACTCAGTCACCCAGTAAGTATTAGAAACGTGGGTGAAGCTTTTTCAAGATTGAAACACAGTCTACTGTCCCTGGTTCCACCAAAGGAGAGAATTCCAGAACAGTAGGAAAGGCATTACAAGTGAGGCCAGCTTTCCGAATTAGTTAGGATTGGGTCCAAATTTTTTTCCCATAATAATGACTCAATGTTTTTTAAAAATTGCACATGTGCACACACTCGCATATGTGCTTTTCTAACACTTTCTGTATATTGCCTCTTACAAATCAGAGAAAATACATGACGTGATCTGGAAGACTGGCAATGAACACATTTACAGTTCCAACGGCGTATTTGAACTTTGTCCTTTAAAAGACTGTAACTGCAAAGGTTTAGGACATGAACTCAGTCCAGATGAATAATCTAAAAAAACATTTATTGATGTACTTTCTCAGGTGAAGATACTGTAGCGGACTGAAAGATTAAAAAAGACACAGTTCCTGTTCTCCAGAAGTTTATTCATTGATTCAACCAATGTTTAGAGAGAACAGTTGTATGCCAGCCTTTTCTTGTAGGCAGTCACTGCCTTATGGAACATACACCCGAGAGCAAAGAAACACACACCTATGGACACACTAAGCCACACTATTATAATGTCTGCAACACGGAGATAACAAGTAAGTGCTCAGGAGTAGAGGGCAGAGAGCCGAGCGTTTGATCCACGGAACCTGGGCAGGTGCCACGGAGGCAGCCACTGAAGTGTGGCCACCAGGGGCAGCGAGAACATGGACCAGAGCCTGACAAAGGACCCCCCAGGTGGGGTGCGCCCTCACCTCTCACGTGGTGTGGGACCCACTGCCACGTGGACACCTGAGCCATGTTGGCTGGACTCTAAACTTGCCTTATCATTCTTACCAAGGACACCCCAGGCAAAATGACCCTTTTGAATCTACCTTCTTCCTCCTTTCTAACAGACAAGCCCCCAGGCCTCTCAGTTATTATTAAAAAAAAAAGTCTTCAGTCTTTCTGGTGGTGATGAATTTTACAGATGAAATATCCCAGAAGAGGCCTTTTCTAGGTTCAGTTTGACAAGTTACTCTACTTTTTTTTTTTCTTTTTCTTCCTGGAGGTCTTTATCAAACCAAAGCTCAAAGGATGGGGCTCCTCCCTGCCCTAAGGTGGAGCAGAGAAGACTGTGTGTGCTCACAGGTGTTGGGGGGGGGGCCCCTCTGGCCACCGTGGAAGCTGCGGAGAACCCTCCCCTCCAGGGAGGGAAGGTCAGTTCAGGCTTCACTGTGTCCTTCTCGGGGCACCAAGAGGAACAGAATACCATCTACCAGGATTACGGTGAGAACAAAGTCACTCGTGACAAAATCCAAATCACCCACCCTGAGGGAGACGGGAAGCCTTCAAGAAGGGCAGACGCTGTCACAGCT
Organism: Oreotragus oreotragus; assembly: GCA_006410675.1. Lineage (NCBI taxonomy): Eukaryota > Metazoa > Chordata > Mammalia > Artiodactyla > Bovidae > Oreotragus > Oreotragus oreotragus. The sequence continues at coordinate 24,602 of SJYX01018768.1, read as the reverse complement.
GACAACGCTGGGCCCCGGAAAGTGGCGAGAGGACAAGCATGTCTACCAATTCCTCCCAGGTTTAGAAACAGGTGTCGTTAAACAGACGGCCTGCCAAGGTGACGAGGTACTCGGGCTGGAGGCACGGCCAGCCCAGCAGGTTCTGCTCACACTGCTCCCATCCAACCACCCAGTAGGAACCCACATTCCTGAGGCTGTTCCTTTGGTCTTTACAGACAAAGAAATGTCCCCAGAGTGCAGCATGGTGCAGGCAGGGCTGGGGGCAGGGGCCAAGTGTAGCCTGTCCTGAAGAACAGGTTCCCATCCTAGGAGCTTGGGGGGCCAGGGGCGTCCCTCTCCCTCGTCAGTAAACTGAGATTAGCATCAGAAGTGAGCTGGACTGCGGGACACCCAATGGGTGTCAGGGAACTGTTGCTGGGACAAACAGTGCAGCTACAATCTGAAAGGAGACCCTGGGAAGGTGAGTGTGTGCTGCCCCAGGCCTCCAGCAGACGTGTGACCAAACCAGTGGCCTCGGGAAGCCCTTCGGCTGAGTCAGAGGTCACGCACAGCCCGGGGAGGGGGCTGGAGGGCACCTCGGTGACGGGCCTTCTGCGATCACCCTCACAGAAGACCATGGCATCCATGACTTTCCTCCAGTTCTTTCAACAAATATTTGCCGAGTGTCTGCCGTAGGCTGGGTGGTTTGTTAGGCTTTCAATAGGTAAATTGAAACAAGTCCACCCAAGCCAAGACATAAGCACACATCAGGTCGACTCTGATGGGAAAGAGTACTTTTAGACTTTCAGCATGAAGTTACATCGAAGAAGGCAGGACTTCCAGAAATGCTGTGCCTCGACCAGGTTCCCATGGGTGCCTCTGACTGGTCCTCTAGCTCTTGCAGTTATCACTCCAGGCCCACTGAGGGGATCAACACACAAATCCACCAAATGTTCCTGTGAACAGAATTCCTCCATGTCGTCTAACCTGTAAAACCCAGCACCTCGGCAGGAGTTAGGGGCTTCCTGCCTTAGACCTCCCTGGTCACGCCCAGGCGACAGCCACTCTGGGTGCTTCCGGAGCTCATGTCTGTCTCTGGGCCCCTGTTCTCGTCCACCCCTCCACATCTCCCTGACGAATGGCCACATGAGGCACCCCCTTCTTGAGAGCCCAGAGCCCTGGTGAGACTTGTCACCTGAATGGGCTGTGGATTCTTGCGATCAGGACCACGGTTTATCTTGGGGAGGCTTCCCTGGTGCTCAGATAAGAAATCGCCCTGCAATGCAGGAGACCCAGGTTCGATCCCAGGGTCAGGAAGATCCCCTGGAGAAGGGAATGGCAACACACTCCAGTATTCTTGCCTGGAGAATCCCACGGCCAGAGGAGCCTGGCGGGCTACAGTCCATGGAGTCGCAAAGAATCGGACATGACTGAGTGACAAAGCACACACAGGAATCCTAACAGGGCCAGGCACCTCCGAGGCAATCAGTCAGCACCTGCTGAATGGCAGGGTGACCATCACCACGAGTGGCCTTCAGCTGAGAGGAGAACTCAGGTAGAGGGTCCAGGCAGACTTCAGGGGAAGTATGGGGAGTGTGGACAGGGAGGGGGCGAAGATTCACCCAGCCAGGAGGGAGACTTAGGGCTGAAAAACACATGAGAGGGGGCATCTCCCCCAGCCCCAAGCTCCAACAGTTCTCAGAGGTCACAATGCAGGGAGGTCCACGCACCACCATCCAGGCAGAGGCCACGGGTTCTGGGAGGCTCCCCACGGCGGAGGAGGGCGGGAACCCGCATTCCTGTGGCTGCAGACTTCTCCACAGGCCGGGCTGCCCAACGAGGGTCCTTGTTTTGTTGTTGGCAGGTGTAACCCGGCAACGTAGCAGCTGACTCATTCCAGTCTCGGGCTTATTTAATTCCCCAACCACCATCCAGGCAGAGGCCACGGGTTCTGGGAGGCTCCCCACGGCGGAGGAGGGCGGGAACCCGCATTCCTGTGGCTGCAGACTTCTCCACAGGCCGGGCTGCCCAACGAGGGTCCTTGTTTTGTTGTTGGCAGGTGTAACCCGGCAACGTAGCAGCTGACTCATTCCAGTCTCGGGCTTATTTAATTCCCCGCGAGCCTCCTCCACGGATGGCAGGAGGAGAGGGGGGAAGGGACCCCAAGAAGGCACTCCGGGGACCCCGCCCGTGAGGAGGGGAGTCCAGTCCACAGGCCGGGGCAGATCAGCACTCCGCCCTCGGGGGCCGTTCCTGACAGCAGGGAGCAGTGACCTCCATGGGCCTCCTGTGCAGAAGTGCAATGCTCTGGCCTTGAACTCTGGTTTACAATGTGTGAACAGCACTCACGTCAGAAAGGCAGCCCAGCCTGCTGCTCGCGGGAGTGAGCAGCCTCTTCAAGTCTCCCTCACTCAGGTCTCAGTCCCTTTTGCTGCCAGATGCATGAACACTTTTCCGTTTTAAATATAAGTTGATATCATAAAGTGCTCAAAACAGTACCTGGCACATAGATAAGACAGACCAAAGTTTCCAGAATAAATCTTTACAAAGATGGTACCACTTTCTTAGCAAACGTCCCAAAGATTGAGGAAATGAATCAAGTGGAGGAAACAGGCAGACAGAAGGCTCAAAGTGCCTCTGAGCCCGAGGAGGTTTATCTGACTCACGCCCCTTGTTTAATCACCCAGAAAGGCTCCCAGGCGAGGCGTCACTACTCCACAGAAGAACAGGGAACCCAGGCTACAGCATTAAATACATTCATTTGTATTTAATGTCGCTCAGTCGTGTTCAACTCTTTTTGAACCGGTGGACTGCAGCATGCCAGGCCTCGCTGTCCATCACTAACTCCTGGAGCCTGCTCAAACTCATGTCCATGGAATCGGTGAAGCCATCCAATCATCTTATCCTCTTTTGTCCCCTTCTCCTGCTGCCCTCAATCTTTCCCAGCATCAGGGTCTTTTCCAGTGAGTCAGTTTTTCCCATCAGGTGGCCAAAATACTGGATACACTAACTTTCATAAGTCACTCCAAGAGTAAAATTACATCATAAAGTTCTTTCTCCATGAGGAAAATCTGACATTAATTCAGAGAACCCACTCCAGTATTCTTGCCTGGAGAATCCCATGGACGGAGAAGCCTAGCAGGTTACAGTCCATAGGGTCGCAAAGAGTCGGACATGACTGAGTGACTTCACCTCACCTTAACTTTTATTCAGAGATGGAACACAACTTTTTATAAGCCACAGATACTTCTTGTTCTATGAAATTCTCGTGCTTGTTCTCTGTACACTTCGGTTTGGTTGTTTGGATTTTTCTTATTTGTAAGTGCTCCTTGCATATTAAGGAACCTGCTGCTGCTGCTGCTAAGTCGCTTCAGTCATGTCCAGCTCTGTGCGACCCCGTAGACGGCAGCCCACCAGGCTCCGCCGTCCCTGGGATTCTCCAGGCAAGAACATTGGAGTGGGTTGCCATTTCCTTCTCCAATGCATGAAAGTGAAAAGTAAAAGTGAAGTCACTGAGTCGTGTCCAACTCTCAGCGACGCCATGAACTGCAGCCTACCAGGCTCCTCCATCCATGGGATTTTCCAGGCAAAAGTACGGGAGTAGGGTGCCAAAACCTAGCCTTTTGTAATATATTTTCTGCATTTCTTTCAACTTACCATTTGTATTTAGATGTTGTCTATAGCATTTTTGCCATACAGAAGTTTTTATATAATCAGACTTACTGATCATTTTCTTCTATGTCTTCTGAGTTTTGTATCATTATTAAACAGTTCATTCCAAGGTTATTTTTAAAGATTCAACTGCTTTCCCTAACTTTTATGGTTTTGTTACTTTGCACTTAAATCCTTGATCCATTTTGAATTTATTTTCTCTCATTTTTTCCTAGTTATCCCCAAACCATATACTTAACTAACCCCTTTTTTGCACTTATTTAAATATCACCTTAGCTGCTGCTGCTTCTGCTAAGTTGCTTCAGTCATGTCCGACTCTGTGTGACCCCATAGATGGCAGGCAGCCCACCAGGTTCCCCCATCCCTGGGATTCTCCAGGCAAGAACACTGGAGTGGGTTGCCATTTCCTTCTGCAGTGCATGAAAGTGAAAAGTGAAAGTCAGGTTCTTTATCGTATACTAAATATCCCTACATATTTCACCCTACGTCTTAGATTCTGTGGTCTGCTTGTTGATTTTCTGTCCGTTTCTGTGACATGCTATATTGTTCTATTACTGAATCATTAAAATATATTTTAATGTATGTTGAGATCAGTCCTTCTAATACTATTTTTGCCTGTTTATCTTTCTAGGTGAATTTTAGGATCATTTTGTAAAACCTTTTCTAAAATGTTACTTAACATTATTTGAAGTAATTTACCTGGAATCTCAGTGAATTCATGATTTAATTTAGAACAAACTGACATTTCTACAATACTACTCAGTTTTCCTAAGTAGCAGGAAAAAGGAAAAAGCAGCTTCTTTATCCTACCTAGAACTGTAACATTTATCTATATAGGTCTAGCTCAATTCTTGCTAAATTTATTCCTAGGAATTAACAATATTTCAAATTTTAAAAATGACACACATAGCAAAAAAGTCTATTACTTAGATTTACACTGCTATTTAAAGAGAGTTTTCACTTCAGCTTGATTTCCTAATTGATTACTTATTGTATATAAGTGAAGGATAGTTCTTCAGTAGATAATCTTAGTTTTCCTAATCCTGCTTGCAGTGAAAGAAATGTACATGAAAATGAGGATCACATTATTCACACATCAGACTAGTCAAGATGAAATGATTACTATCTGCAGCGTTAGCGTGTGGAAACACAGGAAGGCTCGAACTCCGCAGGCAGGGTCACCAAGTGATTCCAAAGAGTGCGTGGGTAACTGCAGAACAACCCAACCACATCTTCTAAGACGCTTTCAGGTGTCTTGGAGAAAGTGCACAAAAGTCTCCATTCTCCCAGAAGAGTAAACACGTACGTTAAAAAACAAAACACTTTGATGCTAAAAACAAAGAAGTGAAGTGACAAACACCCAAGGTTCCTGCTCTTCTCCTGTCTCATGACAACAGTCACGAAGCTTCTCTAGATGTCTTCAGAGGATGCCACCGGGCATCCTGAAGGGAGTCAGGGTCAAGCGTGTTCTACAGACCTCCGATCCCATGATAATTCGGGGCTTAAAGACCCCTGTGTCCAGACCTACTGAACACATGTTTAGTGGGCTCATCTCACAAATGGGCATTGTAGCAACTTCTGAATATCTTTTTACACTTCTGATAACTTGAGAACAACTCTCATAGAAGGTAGATTGTAAGATACTGAGTTTGATATTTTTTCCATCTATGCGATTCATAATCCCACACGAAGTCCAGAGTTTGCATACCTATATTAAGATGATGACTATATACCCAGGACATAATAAAGTATACATTTATCAGACACCATTTTACAAGTGATAGAAGAATAATGGCCTCGTGAGCTATTACCAAGGAGCTAGTGGTTCTGGTGGGTTCTAGTGTGGGCATTATATTTCTAAAATACCATACCAGCACTGAGCAAGCATTTGATATCCTGCCAACCACCTGGGATAAGACAGCTACCATTTCACTGAAAAATATCTGCCCTGTAAGTTTACTCTCTCCTCCAACCATAGCCCCCTTCCAAGGTCAAGCTTATACCACCGACTTAGCTGGCCATGAGGACAGGACATGGCACCATGAGTGGGAGAGGCTGCTGACTGTCTGCTGGCATTACTTTTTGCCAAAACCTCCCACATGTTTAAGGCATTCTAGCCAAAAGCAATGGAAATCGCAACATCCCATCAAGACCCAGCAGAGGCAGGTTGCAGGCTGTTTGCAAAGGCTGTCATGTGCCCTGAAGTGGTCTCCGTCTCCCCAGCTCCCTGGAGCAACCACTGAAATGAATAATCAAGGCTTACTCTGCTCCTGCCAGCTCGTACTTTATCTAAATATCCAAGATATCTGTGTCACACCCAGAAAGGCAACCATTTTAGCAATAAGTGAAGCCGCAAAATCTCTGTTCAACGTGCCAATACTTTTAGATTCTCAGATTGGCTTATCTGTAAGGTGGAACTAAAACTTAAATGAACTTTAAAAAAAAAGAATTACTACCTTTGCAATAAATATCTGATTGGACAATAACTCTTTTTAATGATTCTAAGCACTTAGCTGAAACTCCAGTACTTTGGCCACCTCATGCGAAGAGTTGACTCATTGGAAAAGACTCTGATGCTGGGAGGGATTGGGGGCAGGAGGAGAAGGGGACGACCGAGGATGAGATGGCTGGATGGCATCACGGACTAGATGGACGTGAGTCTGAGTGAACTCCGGGAGATGGTGATGGACAGGGAGGCCTGGCGTGCTGCGATTCATGGGGTCGCAAAGAGTCGGACATGACTGAGCAACTGAACTGAACTGAACTGAACAGTTAAAGCACTTGGCAATGTGTACCTTGGGAAGGATTTCTGCTCCCAGGGGACCAAGCATGCTTGTTACTATGTGTCTGTAAATGCTATCCACCGGGCCACATTCCTGGTGTCAAGTTCAAACAAGCAGTGTCAGGTTCCTGCCACAGATTTAGATGGAAATGCCACAATTTGAATTGAATGAGGACTGAGCAGAAAACACAGGGTCTCAAGGGGGAGGCCTGTCCGTTTCCTCCCCCTCCTAGCCTCCTAACACGCCTTCTCCAGAAACATAGGCTAGTCCCAAGGGGCCAGAGAAACCACTGGAAAAGGTCATTAGCTTGAAATTCTCTATCAAATCGGTTACCGTTTATTTTCTCTCGGTAATTCGGAAATCACTGTTTCTCCTGGACCCTATTCTCACTTCTGAAGAGATGAACAAAACATGAACATCGACTCTGGGATGCTGTTGTTCAGTCGCTAAGTCATGTCCAACTCTTCGCGGCCCCATGGACTGTACACACCAGGCTTCCCTGTCCTTTACTATCTCCCAGACTTTGCTCAGACTCATGTCCATTAAGTTGATGATGCCATCCAACCATCTCATCCTGTTACCCCCTTCTCCTCCTGCCCTCAATCTTCCAGCATCAGGGTCTTTTTCAATGAGTTCGTTCTTCCCATCAAGTAGCCAGAGTATTGGAGCTTTGGTTTCAGCATCAGTCCTTCTAATCAATATTGAGGGTGGATTTCCTTTAGGATTAACTGATTTGATCTCCTTGCAATCCAAGGGACTCTAAAGTCTTCTCCAGCATCACAGTTCAAAAGCATCAATTCTTCGGTGCTCACCCTTCTTCATGGTACAACTCTCACATCCGTACACGACTGCTGAAAAGACCATAGCTTTGACTAGACAGACCTTAGTTGGCAAAGTGATGTCTGGGACAGATACCAGGGTTTGAAGCTGGGCCCCACACCTTCTCAGCCACAGGATCCGGGTAAGATCCTCAATCTGTGTCTCTGTTTCCTTATTGGTAAGTTGGGAGAATGACGGTAACTCTCACAGGCAGGGCTGTGAAGATTAAGATAAACTACTCATATCAGTCTCTGGCACACGGTAAGCATTCAGTTCAGGTTGACAGTGATGACTCAGTCCACTATCTACTTAAGTAAATATCGTGCCATTTGAAAGTAACCACTGACACGGCTATAATTCTTCACAGAAGTTACATTTTGAATTCTGAAAGGTCTGGGCAATATGTAAAGTGAAAGATGAAAGAGTAGTATATTCTAAGAAAATCTCCAGGAACAAAAGCTTGTCTCTCTGCTTAATTGTGTGTTAGTTGCTGACTTTAAAAAAAATCTCTCCCTCACCCCCTAAAGAAGGTTAGAAAGAGTACTGTGGTTTTGGATTAGAGTCAGAGGCATCAGTATAAACTTATGTTTATCTTAATATAGATACAAATGAATGATTATAGAAATAATTATAGAAACATGTGAGTGTATATTCCAGTTAGCATCCATACACATATTTCCTAGTGTGAGTGTATATTCCAGTTAGCATCCATACACATATTTCCTAGCTCTGTTTACCTAGACTCAACAATGTTCTAGTAGCATTGAGCACAGTCATCCTAGATCTTGGTTTTTAAATACCCTTTTCCAGTAGAAGCAACAAGAGCTGCTTGGAGAAATGGCTGAGTCTAGAGCTGTAGCCTCAAATATACAAGATGAGTCTGGAACATCTCCTTGTGCCAAAAAGTAAGGAAGTGCTAAAGAACCGAAATTATGGGAATTTGTTAAAGGAACACAGAAGCAACAGAAAGGGCTCCCAGTGGCCAAAGTTGGAGCAATTTGAGCAACAAGTTAAGTTACACAATATTGCACTATAACTTAAATTTATATCTGTGAGTCCACACTGATACAGATAAATAACTAAATACAAAAATCAGGGAGGGGAGACGAATTTCACCTGCAGAAGAATTACAAATAACTTATATCGGGACTCCTCCCTCAAGGAGGTGGGGCACAATCCCCACCCTCAAGTGTGGGCTGTGTCCAGGGACTGCCTTCCAAAGAGTAGGGGAGGGTAACTTTACAGCCACCATCTCGGCCAGGAGGTCAAGGCCCACCTCACCAGGAATGTTATCATGTTGATAACACAAACCCTTGCTTAACTGGTAATAAAGAGCACTTTACTTCTGTGGTCTTCTTCCCCTAAAGACACGCCCGCCCCCAGTCCAATCACGGGAAACACAGCAGACAGACCCCAAAGGAGAGACAGTCTCCAAACTACCTGACCAGCACTAAGAACTGTCAAGGTCATCAAAAACAAAGGAAGTCTGAGAACCTGTCCCAGCCCAAAGATCCTAAAGAGCAACTGGATGTGATACAGTGTTCTGGATGGGATCCCAGAATAAAAAAGGGATATGAGGGGGAAGGAGTGAAATCTCAGTAACGTATGGACTTCCGTTAATAATAAAGTATCAATACAATCAATAAAGTTAATAAAAGTATCAGAAATGAAGAATCAATAACTAAGGAATATAGATGTGAAAGGAAGAGAAGCAAAAAGCAAAGGAGAAAAGGAAAGATATAAGCATCTGACTGCAGAGTTCCAAAGAATAGCAAGGAGAGATAAGAAAGTCTTCCTCGGTGATCAGTGCAAAGAAATAGAGGAAAACAATAGAATGGGAAAGACTAGAGATCTCTTCAAGAAAAGCAGAAATACCAAGGGAAGATTTCACGCTAAGATGGGCTCGGTAAAGGACAGAAACTGTATGGACCTAACAGAAGCAGAAGATATTAAGAAGCGGTGGCAAGAATACACAGAAGAACTGTACAAAAGACACAACCCGGATAACCACGATGGTGTGATCACTCACCTAGAGCCAGACATCCTGGAATGTGAGTCAGGTGGGCCTTAGACAGCATCACTACGAACAAAGCAAGTAGAGACGATGGAATTCCAGTTGAGCTGTTTCAAATCCTGAAAGATGATGCTGTACAAGTGCTGCACTCAATATGCCAGCAAATTTGGAAAACTCAGCAGTGGCCACAGGACTGGAAAAGGTCAGTTTTCATTCCAATTCCAAAGAAAGGCAATGCCAAAGAATGCTCAAACTACCGCACAATTGCACTCATCTCACATGCTAGTAAAGTAATGCTCAAAATTCTCCAAGCCAGGCTTCAGCAATATGTGAACCGTGAACTCCCTGATGTTCAAGCTGGTTTTAGAACAGGCAGAGGAACCAGAGATCAAA
>SJYX01018767.1:42232-62869 GCA_006410675.1 Oreotragus oreotragus | reverse complement strand
ACAAAATTTTATCATACGACAGTCATATTTATATTGCTGCATTGTGAGCACATTCTGTGTTTATTGTGTTAATGTCCTAATTATGCCTTTTGGTCTATAATGGATTTTTTGGAAATGAAAAATCAGAGTCCGTCTTTGACACAACCATACCCTTGCCCTCTCCTGCACCCCACCCAGATTTGGAACTGAATTGAGGTTAATTCCTCCACCCTTTGTTTTATTTTTGTGTCAGGGGAATGTGTGCTCTTAGGTGAAGGAACATATGTTGCCCCAACATGGCATAAATTGCATGTCTCCAGAACACCTACTTCTGCAGAATTTTTTCCTTATAATCTTGGTATTCTAATTGCATATCTTTTTCTAGGCTCTATTATTTAGGATTTATGCCCTGTATACTTCCTAAAGGAATTGTGTGGTTTAGGGATAGAGATGGTGTGAAGTCTAATTAGAGATTTGTCTTAAAACAGGATTGAGTCCAGGGACTTTCCTGGTGGTTCAGTGGTTATACGACATCACACTCCCACTGCTTGGGGCACAGGTTCCATCCCTGGTCGGGAAACTAAGTTCCCACTTGCTTCACAGTGTGCCAATAAATGAATAGAAAGCAAATTACCATCTCCCCCTTATCATGTTCTAATTCTTCTCTAATAACTGCATACACTGTGATGGATATGATGGGTGTCATGGAGAGTTTCTGTCTTGAAACAAACTTGATAATTACTCTGTCATTTAAACAAATAGAAGTATCATTTATGTTTCATAAATTCCATGGGAAGATTTTATACTATTGTGTTTCATATTCTATTATGTTTTGGACTGTTAACTTTTTTTTTTTTAATGAGACTTTGGATAATATGCTGTGTTTCAGAATTTTTGTCAATCAGATGGGTTAGGGTTACGCTGCTGTAATAGACAATGCCTCAGTGTCACTTGCTTAGAACAATAAAGGTCTATTTCTTGCTTATTCTACAAGTTCATCCCACTTGGCTGGCAAACCCTTTATCCATGTCTCATTCAGGAATGCTGAGCGATGGGGGCTTCACCACCTTCTGTTGGTCGCTGGTCACCATGGCAGGAAGAAGAAGGAAAACGTGGAGAATTGCCCACTGGATTTTTTGCTTATTTTGTTTTGCTTTTATTCAGTTTTGGGGGGAGTATAACTGAAGTATCATAAATGGTACTTTTTTTTTTTTCCAGTGAAGCTGTTTGTCCAGGATCTATGTATTATAGCATTAGCTAGCATTCTTTGTCTTGTTGTGTTTGGTTTGAACCAGGTTAGTCCTTTTATTTCTTTCTCTGTCCACCTATGGCAGATGTATAGACTCTGTATTAAAGGTGTCCTCCCTCTTTCCTAGAACCTGCATCCCCAAGAATCTCTGCAGATTCTGATTCCTATTTTTGTGCTGTCTTGCTGATTTCACTGTTAGATCTTTTATTTTTTAAAACTTATTATTTTGTATTGGAATATAGCCAATTAACAATGTTGTGATAGTTTCATGTGGACAGTGAAGGGACTCAGCTGTATATACACATGTATCCATTCTCTGTCAAACTCCCCACCCACCCAGGCTGACACATAACACTGAGCAAAGTTCCCTGTGCTGTACAGTAGGAACTTGTTGGTTGTCCATTTTAAATATGGNGCCGAAGAATTGATGCTTTTGAACTGTGGTGTTGGAGAAGACTCTTGAGAGTCCCTTGGACTGCAAGGAGATCCAACGAGTCCATTCTGAAGGAGATCAACCCTGGGATTTCTTTGGAAGGAATGATGCTAAAGCTGAAACTCCAGTACTTTGGCCACCTCATGTGAAGAGTTGACTCATTGGAAAAGACTCTGAGGCTGGGAGGAATTGGGGGCAGAAGGAGAAGGGGACGACCGAGGATGAGATGGCTGAATGGGCTCACAGACTCAGTGGAAGTGAGTCAGAGGAAACTCCTAGAGATGGTGATGAACAGGGCGGCCTGGCGTGCTGCGATTCATGGGGTCGCAAAGAGTTGGACACAACTGAGCGACTCAACTGAACTGAACTGAGCCATCTTTCAGGGAGTCTTTTTGTATTCTAGGATGCAGTTGAATCTGGACATGCTCTTTTAGGAGACATGGAGTGAAATGTAGAATGACTAGAAGGCTCACAAGATGGATCTTAAAGTTTCTAATTAGAATAACTTTTGGCACCTCTTCTATTTCACTGGTCAAAGTGTCACATGACTGAAACTTATGACAATGAGACAGGGAAAAAATAGTAATATTCATCTTCAGTTCAGTTCAGTTCAGTCTCTCAGTCGTGTCTGACTCTTTGCAACCCTAGAATTGCAGGACTCCAGGCCTCCCTGTCCATCACCAACTCCCGGATCTTACTCAGACTCACATCCATCGAGTCGGTGATGCCATCCAGCCATCTCATCCTCTGTCGTCCCCTTTTCCTCCTGCCCTCAATCCCTCCCAGCATCAGAGTCTTTTCCAATGAGCCAGTTCTTCTCATGAGGTGGATAAAGTACTGGGGTTTCAGCTTTAGCATCATTCCTTCTAAAGAACACCCAGGAATGATCTTTAGAATGTGCTGGTTGGATCTCTTTGCAGTCCAGGGGACTCTCAGGAGTCTTCTCCAACACCACATTTCAAAAGCATCAGTTCTTCGGTGCTCAGCCTTCTTCACAGTCCAACTCTCACATCCAAACATGACCACATGGAAACCATAGCCTTGACTAGATGGACCTTTGTTGGCAAATTAATGTCTCTGCTTACAGACAGCTAATAGAAGCAACATGATATTAGGGAGAGATATATAATCCTATTACAATTAAGTAACAAATAACTGGAAATAATAATACAATTTGTCATAGATTAACCTTTGGTTACAAGTGTCATTTTCCTCCCTTTAAAGCATATATAATATATTTATTCCTGTACTAGGAAGATTTTCAAATGACTCAAAATTTAGGATTTTTAATAATTAATATGAAATAGATGTTAGGTTATTTGACTTTCATGTAAAAAAAAATAGTAGGGTGAAGATAAGATAATTACTATAAATGCTTCCATTAAGAAAGAGTAAAGTAGGAGGCATACAGTAGTCATTTGTCCATAATTATTCTAAAGTCTTGTTGGTAACGTTATGTAGTAATGAAGCACCAGCAATGTTCCCCCATAGTTGTTTTTCCATTGATCCATCTCTTTTCTCCTAGTTCCACCTCCTGCCTGACCTTTTCTGTATATTATCTTTGTTGGAATGAAATTATATGGAGAGAGCTGTTGTCTGCCTATAGAAATGGGAATCTGGGTAAAATCTAACTTTATATTGAACAATCACAATCCTGTTTAATCTCCTTGAGCTCTTTGACTAGTACAAGTTTCTCAAGAAAGCTAGTTGATTTTATATGTTTTTAATCCCAGTAAATTATGTATGCCAATAATGGCACCCACCCTTCTTTTTGATAAATGCCTCTTTCTCCAGACTTAGTTACAAGATACGGGTGCTTCAGGTTTCAATGGCAGATTTTCTTGCCTTTAATATTATTTCCTTGACCATACTTAATTAAGCACATTTTAAAGAATTTTTGAAGATTGTACTTTTGATTTGAACCTAAAGTTGACTCTAATTAGCTCATTTTTTATTATAAATTTCTGTCACATCTATGCTGACTATNTCCAGACTTAGTTACAAGATACGGGTGCTTCAGGTTTCAATGGCAGATTTTCTTGCCTTTAATATTATTTCCTTGACCATACTTAATTAAGCACATTTTAAAGAATTTTTGAAGATTGTACTTTTGATTTGAACCTAAAGTTGACTCTAATTAGCTCATTTTTTATTATAAATTTCTGTCACATCTATGCTGACTATCTCAACTTGGGTTATGAGTTTCCTGGCATTCCTATCTTTTTGCATTTGGTAGGATAAGAACATGGCATAAACTCTTATCAGAGACCCACTAGACTATAAGCTTACATCTTTCCCTGGACAGTTGTCCCTCTAGGTTCTGCAGGAGCTTAGTTCCTGCTCATTCCTAAGGATACCAAAATCTGAAGATGCTCAGCCTCTTATAAAATATGTAGTACACTCTCTGTATCCATGGGTTTAACATCCACAAATACAGAGGGATAGATTGTATAACTCTCTTTTCCCCTATTTGCCAGTACAGGAAAGTTCTATCTAGTTTTGCAGGTTGGAAATATAATAGTATTAATGAGGAATACTGATTTGAATAATTACATATTACTCCAAGTCTGTTATTTTACGCCTGAAAAAAATGTTTTAAAAAATATAGTCCATTTTTCTTTGTGTTCTATTCTGTCCCCTTAAGATACTAATGGTGGATTTTTTTTTTTTTTAAAGAAAAACATGGGCACAGGAAACTAAGGAAAAATACAGCAATTGTTTTTATAAATATCCTCCTCCTACATATGATCTTATTAAATTTTCTTTCCTCCTTCTGTTACTATTGCCATTTTTCTTTGCCACAGAGGTGAATCAGAAGCTATTTAGATGAAGTTAGGTATAACACAACTATATTATACTACTTCCTAAACAACAAGGATTTTTATGAAATATCTCAATATTAAAAGTTTGTTTCAGTAGAAAGCAAGATGTTGTATAAGTATAGTTATTTTTTTAATCCACTTGGGTGTTCTTGTAATGTCCTAATTTGAATATGCTAGTAAGACTAGTTCCATTGACAGAATATATGTGTTACGTTTCTATACCTTTGTATTCAAAATTTTTACTCTTATTTTTACCTTTTATACCTTTGGTTAATTTGGATTAAACTTTTTAAAACATAGGGAAAATACCCACTTATATATGAAGAGAATATACACACACACCCCAATAGTTCATTTCAGTCGCTCATTCGTGTCCAACTCTTTGTGACCTCATGAATCGCAGCACGCCAGGCCTCCCTGTCCATCATCAACTCCCGGAGTTCACTCAGACTCATGTCCAAATATATATATATATATATATGAACTTGGGTATTTTAGAGAATTAAACTTTCAGTTGCACATAATGTACTTAAATATTGGCAGTGCTTTCAGCCTTTCTTTCACTCAATACATATTTATTAGGCACTTTCCATGAAGTAGCTAGCATAGTATGGAAAATACATACTTCAAAATGAACTTAAAATACAAAGTTATGAGTAAATTGAGACAAAAATACCTTATGAGAAGGTATTAGATGGTGAATCAGTCTGAGTCCAATCAGGAATGGGATTTATAATTTTAATGTAAACAATAATTAAGCATAACAGAGGACTGGAGTGAAGAAGGGCTGGTTATATTCTTAAAATGTAAGAGAAGGTACACACACACACAAGGAATTATTGCGGGCATTAACTAAGAAATAAAATTTGAGTAGTAAACAGGAGGGAGTTCTGGGCTCTCTGATGTTATTTGCTAATAGCTGTCAAGTTTAAAAAAAAATGTGTGAGAGTTGTGTGTTAAGTTTTATTTGGGGGCAAAATGAGGACTGTAGTTCAGAAGACAGAATCTCAGATAGCGCTGAGAAATTGCTCCAAAGAGGCAGTGGGGAAGAACAGTATATATAAGTTCTGGGCTCTCTGATGTTATTTGCTAATAGCTGTCAAGTTTAAAAAAAAATGTGTGAGAGTTGTGTGTTAAGTTTTATTTGGGGGCAAAATGAGGACTGTAGTTCAGAAGACAGAATCTCAGATAGCGCTGAGAAATTGCTCCAAAGAGGCAGTGGGGAAGAACAGTATATATGTGATTTTGGTAAAGGGAGAGAGAGTACATGCATTACTTTCTTTCTCTCTCTTTTTTTTGTTTTTTTTTGGTAGAAAGTTTCTGCTGGTCTCATGAAACTTCTGCTAGTCATGAGAAACAGTTATCACCATGAAGGATTTTAGTGCTTTTCTAGATATGAGGTGATACAAGAACTGGGCTCATAAAATCAGCGACTGAGAATATCTAGCTATCTGAAGAGCTGTCCTACCAGTTTTCCCAGAGTGCCTTCTTTCCGCTTTCCACCTTGAACTCCTCCTGGGGGTGTTAAAAGTCAGTAGCATCAGTACATGATTTAATCCTTGTAGAGAGGTAGATGGCAAGCACCATGGTGAGTGCTAATTTGTAGTTGACCTAGCAGGAAGCCAAGAGTCTTTTTGACAGTACTATATTGGTTTTGGCATACATTGACATGAATCCGCCACAGGTGTACATGAACTCCCAAACATGAACCCCCCTCCCACCACCCACCCCACATCATCCTTCCGAATCATCCCCATGCTCCAGCCCCAAGCATCCTGCATCTTGCATCGAATATAGACTGGCGATTTGTTTCTTACATGACAGTATACATATTTCAATGCTATTCTCCCAAATCATCCCACTCTCTCCCTCTCCCTCTCCCTCAGAGTCCAAAAGTCCGCTCTACACATCTGTGTCTCTTTTGCTGTCTTGCATACAGGGTCCTCATTACCATCTTTCTAAATTCCATATATATGTGTTAGTATACTGTATTTCCTGATGGCTCAGATGGTAAAGAATCTGCCTAATACAGGAGACTGGGATTCAATCTCTGGGTCAGGAAGTTCCCTTAGAAGAGGAAATGGAAACCTACTCCAGCATTCTTGCCTGGAGAATTTCATGGACAGAGGAGCCTGGCAAACTAGAGCCCATGAGGTTGCAGAGTTGGACACAACTGAGTGACTAACTTTCATTTTTCACTACTATGAAAGGTGACAATGTCTTAAGCAGGTACAAGATAAAAGGTACAGATCAGATTCTCATATTTAGCTTTGAATCTTAAGAGAAAATGTTAATCAGGAAAAAATTTATTCCAACACAGAAACATGATCATAATAACTTTTTTTTTAGCCATAGCACTAAATAGGAAAAATAAAATAATAATAATATCTTGAGAGAGTTTGTAACTCAGTCTCTTTACCAACAATGTTTTGGGCTTAAATTTACATTACAAGGGCATCTCAGAGAACCTAAAGTCAATAAAGTGAACTAAATATATTCTGAGATAGGAACTCCTTGGACACTTGGCATGAACCAGTGCAGATCCTCACTAGAGGAACTCACCAACAAAGACCCTCAGCATTTTCTCTGCTTGAGATGAAACAAATATTAGCTCAAAATCCAAAGTTAAAATAACAAAATAAGTTACTGTAAGAGACAATCATCAGACAGATATAAACTGATACTTTCTAAAGCCCAAGGGCATAGATAATGTGTAAAATATTTAAGAAGATAGAAAAGGACAGTTAAAATATATATATATAAACAATGAATCAAAGTCCTTTAAAAACATAGATAAAATGTGAAAAGAAATTTTTACAAATAGAAAAAATCATTACAAACTGAAAATTTAATGGACAAGTTATCACACGAGAAAATAAACTGGTATAGAAATCTGAAGAAGTTATTGAATGAAGTGAGAAGAGACAGAGATGAAATATGACAGATGATGAAGTATAGACAGTAAAATTAAGAGATCTAAATTAAATTTACCTAGAGTTTCAGAGGAAATATTAGGAATTGGTGGCAATGATACATTGGAAAAATAACTGAGAAGAGGTTAGTTAGGCAAAGGAAAAGTAGGATTGGGACAGAGGTGTGTTATGGATTGGTTTGTGACTCCCTACTTAAAGTTTATATATTGAAACTTTTGCTCCCAATGCGATGGTATTTGAAGATGTGGCCTCTGGGACGGCACTTGGGTAAGATTACATCCTGAGAGTGGGGCCCTCATGATAGGATTAGTGGTCTTACAAGAAAGAAGGGTATCTCTCTTTCTCTCCATGTGCACACACTAAAGACACAGCATATGAAGAGGTAGTGAGAAGATGGCCGTCTGCAACCCAAGAAGAGGGTCCCCACTAGAAACTGATTAGCTGGCACTTTGTTCCTGGTTCCTCTAGAACTTTGAGAAACTCCAAACAGTATGTTGGTTAAAAATTCCATCTTGACTATATTGCAGAGTTCAAGTTCAGGAGAGAAATGAACCTGGAATTCTATGTGGAGGCTAGATCATGAACAGCCCCATCATCTGTACTTGAATAGTTTGTATCCAAAAGTCAGGAGGAGCCCTTAAAGAATTTTCATATATAGGCTTCATCCTAGGTAATATTGCAGTGTTTAGGTAAATATTAAATTGAAACTGATTGTGACTTAAAAAGTGAGTTACTCAATGTCAGCAGGATGGCTGACTAGGGCACTCCAGGCCCTCCTTCCCACACAGACACCCTGAAAGTGAAGTGTTAGCCACTCAGTCATGACTGAGTCTCTGCGACCCCATGGGCTGTAGCCCAACAGGCTCCTTTGTCCATGGGATTTCTCAGACAAGAATACTGGAGTGGGTTGCCATTACTTTCTCCAGTGAATCTTCTCCACCCAGGGATCAAACCTGGATCTCCTGCATGGCAGGCAGATTCTTTACCGTCTGAGCTATCAGACAAGTCCCACTGAGTTAACAATAATGACAGTCTGTGCTCACTCCAGACTCTGACTGGTGTGCACCCACACTTCCTTTCTGCAGTGAATCTATGATGTTCCTTAACTAAGTGCCCAGTCTCTTACTTTTAAATTCTAAATTTGAGGTGGTTGTTATTTTTATTAAACAACCACCCTCCTCAGAGCTTATGATTTCTCTGCTTAGGAGCTTTTGATACTTTAATGGATTAAATCTAAATTCCTTGGTGAAACACTTTAGGATTTTCACAATAAACCATAAGTAACATCTAGTCTCATCACCATCAGCTCCCAAATATCTCAGATTTTATGACGCAGGATGACCTATTAGATGTCATGTGACCATTAAACAACCACCCTCCTCAGAGCTTATGATTTCTCTGCTTAGGAGCTTTTGATACTTTAATGGATTAAATCTAAATTCCTTGGTGAAACACTTTAGGATTTTCACAATAAACCATAAGTAACATCTAGTCTCATCACCATCAGCTCCCAAATATCTCAGATTTTATGACGCAGGATGACCTATTAGATGTCATGTGACCGTGCATTTGCAGAGCTATCTGGAATCTATGCACATTCTGAAGTCAAATTACCTGAGTTCCAGTTCTAAGCCTTCTGCTCACCAGCTGTGTAACCTTGTTGTATTTCCTGCCTCTCTACGCCTCAGTTTTATTGCGTATGTAAATGTATATTAGATGCTTAATAAGTCTTAGCTAGTATTTTGCTTAGCCTGGTCTTCTCATTCTTACTCAATTTCAAAAACTCAATGTTCCCCAATTATATTTTTCTGGATTTTCCCCAGGGAAAAAGAAAAATTCACTAGCTTTTTCTTTCAAAAGTTCTTCCTATACAGCTTTACTATCGATTACTGATCCATGTGCCTATTACTCATCTACTTATTTTCTTTAGTTTATAAATCTGCCTAAGTAGATGGAAGGCCTGAAAATGGGGATAATATGGTATTCTCTGTGTTCTCAATTGCTAGCTACTTAATGAATAGTTGTTGAATACACTAGCTTTTTCTTTCAAAAGTTCTTCCTATACAGCTTTACTATCGATTACTGATCCATGTGCCTATTACTCATCTACTTATTTTCTTTAGTTTATAAATCTGCCTAAGTAGATGGAAGGCCTGAAAATGGGGATAATATGGTATTCTCTGTGTTCTCAATTGCTAGCTACTTAATGAATAGTTGTTGAATAAATTTTGAAACATAAAGGGACTGAATTATCAAGAAAATCATGCAAGTTATTAATAAATGATTATAAGTAATTAGTAATTCTTTAACATAGTACTTTATTTTTCAATGTTTTATTTACTGTTTCCTTTTATAAAAAAAATACAGAGTACCATTCAGAATGATAAAGTATAAATGTTACCGTTAAAAAAGAGAAAGAGAGACTAAGAATTCTTGCTGCTTGATTATAAAGATGTAATACAATTAGATTTGGTTTCTTCTCAGTTTAATCTAGTTTGTCCCCTTAGGAGATATTCATTCACCATATTTAACATAGCTGTAACTCAGCATAGTAAAGATTTTCCAAAATAGAAATCTTAATGAGTTGAAGACATGCACCAAAATATTCTGACTTCTCTATAAAAATACCTTGCTTTTATTGTACTAATAATGCTTAAGAGGCAAATCTAATTTCCTAAAGTGATTCTGCTTAACCATTTTACTAAACAAACAAACAAACAAACTCAGTTTTGATGCCAACAGACCAAATTTAGATAGGATTTAGAACCTCTATTTAAATAAACCACAAAAATGAGTGAAATAGGTATTATTTTTATAATTCAGTTCAGTTCAGTTGCTCAGTCATGTCCGACTCTTTTCAGTTAGTCAGTTCAGTTCAGTTGCTCAGTCATGTCCGACTCTTTTCAGTTAGTCAGTTCAGTTCAGTCGCTCAGTTGTGTCTGACTCTTTGCGACCCCATGAATCACAGCACCCCAGGCCTCCCTGTCCATCACCAACTCCTGGAATTTACCCAAACTCATGTCCATCAAGTCAGTGATGCCATCCAGCCATCTCATCCTCTGTCGTCTCCTTCTCCTCCTGCCCCCAATCCCTCAGGGTCTTTTCCAATGAGAGAACTCTTCACATGAGGTGGCCAAGGTATTGGAGTTTCAGCTTCAACATCAGTTCTTCCAATGAGCACCCAGGACTGATCTCCTTTAGAATGGACTGGTTGGATCTCCTTGCAGTCCAAGGGACTCTCAAGAGTCTTCTCCGACACCACAGTTCAAAAGCATCAATTCTTCAGTGCTCAGCTTTCTTTACAGTCCAACTCTCACATCCATACATCTGTCTCTTATACACATCTAGATGTGTATAAGAGACAGGTCCAAGAGAATCAGCTGACAAANGCTGTCTCTTATACACATCTAGATGTGTATAAGAGACAGGGTATTGGAGTTTCAGCTTCAACATCAGTTCTTCCAATGAGCACCCAGGACTGATCTCCTTTAGAATGGACTGGTTGGATCTCCTTGCAGTCCAAGGGACTCTCAAGAGTCTTCTCCGACACCACAGTTCAAAAGCATCAATTCTTCAGTGCTCAGCTTTCTTTACAGTCCAACTCTCACATCCATACATGACCACCGGAAAAACCAAGCTTGCTTTAGGAAATAGCAGAAAAAGATTGTCCTGTTAGAGTAAAAGATTCTTTGAAAAAATAACAAATTTGATAATAAATTTGGATGTCATATGGGCCACCTGTTAAAGATCAAGTAGAATAATTAAAATTATTTTTTCTCAAATTATTAATATCTGAATCTTTTGTCAAACACAGGTATAATCATGGAGTGACTAATCCTAGAGAAAGGCTTTACAATGAATTCTGCTTGTACTGTTTGTCATAATAGGCTAGTCATGTGGCAATAACAAATTACCCTCCAAATTCAATGGCTAAATTCAATGAAAGTCTCTTTCTGCCAGCATAGATCTAATGTGTATTAGCTAAGGTCTCTGAATATCATGGCCACCCAGAGACACAACTCAGTTTCTACACATGCTTCCATTAATGTGAAGGCAAAAAAGAGTACAAACCACACTCTGGTTTATAATATTATAGCCTTGAGCTGAAATAAAGTCATTTTTGTCACAGTTGGAGAGTCGTTCAAAGAGACACGACTGCTTGAGTCAAAGAAGAGAAAATAAGTACAATTCTACACATAGGGAGAAAAGAATATTTTTTTAGCCAACCTTTATTATGCCATAATTATAAATATTAATTTTGAATTATTGCTGCCTATTATACTAAAGCAAATTTAGAATTTGAATATATCTTTTCAGTTAGTCAGTTCAGTTCAGTCACTCAGTCGTGTCCGACTCTTTGCGACCCCATGAATCGCAGCACGCCAGGCCTCCCTGTCCATCACCATCTCCCGGAGTTCACTCAGACTCACGTCCATCGAGTCGGTGATGCCATCCAGCCAATTCTGCCAGCATAGATCTAATGTGTATTAGCTAAGGTCTCTGAATATCATGGCCACCCAGAGACACAACACTGTTGCAGACTCAGTTTCTACACACGCTTACATTACTGTGAAGGCAAAAAAGAGTACAAACCACACTCTGGTTAATAATATTATAGCCTTGAGCTGAAATAAAGTCATTTTTGTCACAGTTGGAGAGTCGTTCAAAGAGACATGACTGCCTGAGTCAAAGAGAGAAAATAAGTACAGTTCTACACATAGGGAGAAAAGAATATTTTTTAGCCAACCTTTATTATGCCATAATTGTAAATCTTAATTTTGAATTATTGCTGCCTATTATACTAAAGCAAATTTAGAATTTGAATATATCTTTTAACCTGGGGAAATTTTTACTATTTATGTTGTATGTCATGTACCTTCTTTTCATCCTATATAACTCTTTTTCTTTCTTAATCCTGTGGACTATTATTATCATATGAATTATATTTTTGTACATAAGCCAATCAGCACAGCTTTATAACTATTGCTCTGAAGATGAAATTAAAAATAAAAATCACAGGAAAAAAAACACATACATAATGTCCTTTATATTTACCTATGTATAACTTTATATTATCTTCACTAATGTTCTTATTTCAGAGGTGGCCAAAGTACTGGAGTTTCAGCTTTAGCATCAGTCCTTCCAAAGAAATCCCAGGGTTGATCTCCTTCAGAATGGACTGGTTGGATCTCCTTGCAGTCCAATATATCTTTTAACCTGGGGAAATTTTTACTATTTATGTTGTATGTCATGTACCTTCTTTCCATCCTATGTAACTCTTTTTCTTTCTTAATCCTGTGGACTATTATTATCATATGAATTATATTTTTGTACATAAGCCAGTCAGCACAGCTTTATAACTATTGCTCTGAAGATGAAATTAAAAATAAAAATCACAGGAAAAAAAAACCACATACATAATGTCCTTTATATTTACCTATGTATAACTTTATATTATCTTCACTAATGTTCTTATTTCAACAGACATAGAGAATAGACTTATGGATATGGGGAGAGGGGAGGAGAGGGTGAGATGTATGGAAAGAGTAGCATGGAAGCTTATATTACCATATGTAAAATAGATAGCCAGTGGGAACTTGCTGTATGGCTCTGTATCAACCAAGAGGGATGGGATGGGGAGGGAGATGGGAGAGAGTTTCAAAAGCCGGGGGAGGGGGGGATATATGTATACGTATGTCTGATTCATGTTGAGATTTGACAGAAAACAACAAAATTCTGTAAAGCAATTATCCTTCAACAAAAAATAAACAAATTTAAAAAGTCAGCCTAACATGACAGTGCCTGCTTCCCTTCATCCTTAGCAAAAGGAGAAGAGGCCGGCAGAGGATGAGATGGTTGGATGGCATCACCAATTCAATGGACATAAATCTCAGCAAACTCTGGGAGATAGTGAAGGACAGGGAAGCCTGGCATGCTGCAGTCCATGAGGTCACAAAGAATTCAACACAACTTACTGACTGAATAGCAACAAATGAATATCACTTCTAGGTGGGGGCATGTAATTACCTATATGTGAGTTTCTAGAATTTCCCTGATGTGATTGTAGAGGCAGAACTGGATTTGGAGCCTCCAGCATCCTGCATCCCTGAGTATCTGTGATGAACTGAATGTCCCTGCTGACCTGTGATGTACATGTCCATATCAGGGAGACATAAAACCTAAGCCAGGAGTTGGCCAACTATCCAGAGGCCAAGTCTGGGCCATTTCTTATTCTTTAAGTAAACAGAGCCACACCCATTCATTTATGAATTATCTATGTGTTGGAGAAGACTCTGGAGAGTCCCTTGGACTGCAAGGAGATCCAACCAGTCCATTCTAAAGGAGATTGGTCCTGGGTGTTCTTTGGAAGGAATGATGCTAAAGCTGAAACTCCAGTACTTTGGCCACCTCATGCGAAGAGTTGACTCATTGGAAAAGACTCATGCTGGGAGGGATTGGGGATAGGAGGAGAAGGGGACGACAGAGGATGAGATGGCTGGATGGCATCACTGACTCGATGGACGTGAGTTTGAGTGAACTCCGGGAGTTGGTGATGGACAGGGAGGCCTGGCATGCTGCAATTCATGGAGAGTCTGACATGATTGAGCGACTGAACTGAACTGATGGTTGCTTTTTTGCTATCATGACAGAGTTGAGTAGTTGTCACAGAGACTGTGTGGCTCACAAAGCCCCAAATATTTACTATTTGGCAGTAATTCTCAGAAAACATTTGGAAATTACTGTTTTCAGTCACTTCTTGTGGTGGTTACTATAGCATAACTAGATTCTCCTGATTGCTTTCCTGAGTAGTTTTTAAAGCTTGCTAATTTAATGGGTGAAAAAAAAAAATAAGGTAACATTGTTTTTAGTTTACATTTCTTCGATTATTACTGGAGTCACACCTTTTTCTGTTTGTTGACTAGTTGACTCTCTTGTCTGTTTATGGCCTTTACCATTTTATCATTAGGAATTTAGTGATTTTCTTATTGATTGAGTTCTCAAAGGAGAAAGGATATTAATTCTTAGTTTATGTTTGATTTATTCTACCAAGTCTTAGCTTAGAAAGGAGGTAGTCTTGTTTCTCCAGAAGTCCAATAAATATCAATTATGTTTGCTCTAGGTTTTGTATTTGATTTTAAAAAATCTACCAGTAATTCGTTTTAGTGGGAGAAGATAGGGACTTAAATAAATGCTTTTTTCAAATTGTTAATCAATTTTCCAACACTATATATTGGTAAACCTTTCCTTTCCCATTGATTTTTTAAATATTCCTTTTATAATGTGATAAAGTCTTCCATGTGAAATGGTCCATTTTAAGACTAATTTTTCTGTTGAGTGAATTATCCTGTATATTCTTGCAAAAATTGCTTTTGTTGTAATGTTAAGCAGAAAAGCAAAATACAAAGAAATGTATATTCTCAACTATACAATAAAAGAAACTTACACATAGTAAAATAGACAGGAGGAAAAAATTCTAAAATGTTTATATCTGCATTCTTTGTATAAAAACCATGTTTTATAGTTTTCTCCTTCTTTCCATTTTTTTTTTTGGATCATTTTCTGAATCTTCTCATATACACAAAACAGGAAAACTAATTTATTTTATGGGAAAAAATTCACCCTATAATGGAATCTTGGTTTTTCAATTTCTTTGACTTCTATTATATTTACTACTATTTTGAGTCATTTGTCTGTGACCCTAAACTACTGCCCTATGTTTTAATTTCTACCAAATTCTATTTACTGCCATGTAAAGCCATTATCCAAACAGTCCATTCTGAAGGAGATCAACCCTGGGATTTCTTTGGAAGGAATGATGCTAAAGCTGAAACTTCAGTACTTTGGCCACCTCATGCGAAGAGCTGACTCATTGGAAAAGACTCTGATGCTGGGAGGGATTGGGGGCAGGAGAAGAAGGGGATGACAGAGGATGAGATGGCTGGATGGCATCACGGACTCGATGGACGTGAGTCTGAGTGAACTCTGGGAGATGGTGATGGATAGGGAGGCCTGGCGTGCTGCGATTCATGGGGTCGCAACGAGTCGGACACGACTGAGCGACTGAACTGAACTGAACTGAACTGAAAGCTATTATCTTTCCAGCAGCCACTGTATATCACCTCCTTATTTATTCAGACAAAAACTCTTTTACCTTTTTGCTAGTGTTTCAGCACTCAATGCTCTGAACTGAGATTCAGATCAATGTTGTCAAGAGTTTGGGGCCCTGGAGGAGAAACCGTGGGTGGCTGGTTGCAGGAGATAGGAACCTCCAAGCCCAGTGGCTTCTCATTCAGCCTCTAGCATTCCAGATCCTCCTCCTCAACCACTGACCACATATGGAGAACTATTAAGGCCACACCCTTCCTCATGAGTCATACCCTCAACCCTCCAGTGCTTCCCACAGCCTCACCACCTACACAGCCGCCCTCACCAGACACTAGAAGCTTTCTCACTGTCATTATCACCAGGCTCGTCCATCCTTGATAGTCCCCTTGAAATCCTCCTGCTGTCCCCACTCCTAGTTCAAGTTCACAATCACTTGTTGGATCGACAGAGGTCTCCTTTTCTCTGGTCTAATCTACTCTGATAGCCTGCCAGAGTTTTCTTGCTAAAATACATAGTTGAAATCAAGTTTTTTGCTTTAAAACTCCCCACTGTGAGACAGCCATTAAAATGCCTAAAAAGTCGAGATCACGCAATGCCCTTAACCATATATGTTGTTGTTCAGTTGCTAAGTCGTGTCTGACTCTTTGCTACCCCATGCAATGCAGCAGTCCAGGCTCCCCTGTCCTTCACTATCTCCTGGAGTTTGCTTAAACTCATATCTATTGAGTCAATGATGCCATCCAACCATCTCATCTGATGTTGCCCCCTTCTCCTCCTGTCCTCAATCTTTCCTAGCATCAGGGTCTTTGCCAGTGAGTTGGCTCTTTGCATCAGGTCGCCAAATTATTGGAGCTTCAGCTTCAACACCAGTCCTTCTAATGAATACTCAATGAACATTGTCTTTGTCTTTCCTATTTCACCCATTCTCTGTCTTTTATTTTTTTTTAATGTGGACCATTTTTAAAGTCTTTACTGAATTTGTTGCAACACTGCTTTTGTTGTATACTTTGGTTTTTTGGCTGCAAGGCATATGGGATCTTAGCTCCCCAACCAGGAATTGAACCCCCACCTCCTGCGTTGGAAGGCAAAGTCTTTACCACTGTACCATCAGGGAAGTACCGCTCATTTCCCTTCTTTTAAGATGATTTCTGGCTTGCTTGTTTGTGATTTAGAATCAGGAGAACGGTTAGAGATGGAGAACCAGAAAAATGGGCAAAAGGGGGGAAGAAAAAGAAGAGACCAGAGTCTGTCCCAGTGGTAGTGGGTTTTCAGTGAATTCTATGCAGAAATGAAAGGTAAGACTGGGATAAGAGACTGCAGAACTGCAGAGGGAATATGAGAATAGAGAAGAGATGAAAGGAAATATTAAGGGGTTGATTTCAAATGCAAGTAGTGAATGGAACTATTTTAAAATTTCTTTTGAATACTAGATTGCATTTCTCTGAATGTGCGTTTGCCTGGAAATTGGGTTACACTGGGAATGAAAGGTAAGACTGGGATAAGAAACTGCAGAACTGCAGAGGGAATATGAGAATAGAGAAGAGATGAAAGGAAATATTAAGGGGTTGATTTCAAATGCAAGTAGTGAATGGAACTATTTTAAAATTTCTTTTGAATACTAGATTGCATTTCTCTGAATGTGCGTTTGCCTGGAAATTGGGTTACACTGGGTTTTTGGGTTTATTGGGTAAAATATGCAAATACCTCTTTGGTACAGGAGACATAGAGGGTCCTCAATAAATGATACATGCTACAACAGTCAAAATCACTGCTGGTTGCCACTTCCGTTTTTCTTCGGCTAAGTATGATGGTTCTCTTTTCATGCCCTCAGGTCTTTCTTACTTCCATTTTTGCCCACCCCTCATGAAGAGAAATTACTTTTGCAAGGCCCAAAGTAAAAATCTGGGACATTGCTGCAAGACATTACATTCCAGTATGGCACAAAGGAGTAATTCCATTTCTGCCCCTTCTCCATGCATCATTTAAGGCCATAGATTCTGAGGAAACTGTCACAAATGCAAGCAGTGCCAGCGGGGAGAAAATTCATGGGCATAGATTTCTGGGACTGCAGAACCTCACAGGTCTTGTCCTCATTATCATCTGTTTGTGAATTTCCAAGATCTCTGCTCTCATATTTTTCTGTTTTTTTTTTTTTTTTTAAAGTGGGCCCTCCCTTTTTAATTTTTCTACTTTGATCATGATCTTTCTTATCATTTTGGGACCAGGTAAGGTAGAATTGAAAATCTCTCAGAGGTAACAGTTTTCTCATTTACCAATGAATATTTCAGTAGGAATTTCTAATTTTATTTTCACTTTATCACTAGCTGAAAATATCTTAAATAACTATTTATTCTCTCATTTCTTTGCTTGTTTTTAACAAGAGTGTGAGCCTCATGAGGTTTTGGTCTTCTTCTATCTGTTTATCACTGAATTGACAGCATTTAGAAAAGAATCTGGCACAGTTGATATTAAGAGAGTAATGGATTTTCTTGTCATTTTTTTTTTTTCTACATAGGAGACTTCTGGTACAATAAGGTATTGTTAGAATATAATAAGTTAGGTGTCTCTTGAACTTCATAAATTTGGGAAACAGAGAAATGAGAGTCAAGCATTAAGGTCAATTCACAATAGACCAGAGCAAAAGATCAAAGTCATCTTAAAAAGACAGTTTTAGACTTAAATAACTAACTTATAGTAGCCAGTTGGAGGGATGGGGTGAAAGGATAGTTAGAGAGTTTGGGATGGACATGTACACACTGCTATATTTTAAATGAATAACCAACAAAGACCTACTATAGCACAAGCAACTCTTCTCAATGTTTGTTGTGGCCTAGATGGGAGTGGGTGTTGGGGGAGAATGGATACATGTATGTGTGGCTGAATCCCTTCGCAGTTCACCTGAAACTATCAAAACATTGTTAATCAGTTATACTCTATACAAAATAAAAAGTTTTTTTTGTTTGTTTTGTTTTTTGTTTTTTTTGGAAGAAGACACTGTTTTAAAGGCTCATAAGTGTGGATATAACATGACTGAATATACTAGCATAGATTAAAAGTATGTCAGTCAGAAAATGAGGTTAGGGGACTTTCCTGGTGGTCCAGTGGCTAAGGCTCTGTGTTCCCAATGCAAGTGGTCTGATCCCTGGTCAGGCAACTAGAGCCCACGTGCCACAACTAAGAGTTCACATGCTGCAACTAAAGATCCCACATGCCACAATGAAGCTCAAAGATCATGAGTGCTGCAACTAAGATCCAGTGCAGCCAAATACATAAATAAATGTTTTTTAAAAGGAAATGAGGTTGGACAGTGATGAAAATGAACTTTAAAAGATAGTGGAGGTGGTCCTAAGATGGCAAAGGAATAGGACGGGGCGACCACTTTCTCCCACACAAATTCATCAAAAGAACATTTAAACACTGAATAAATTCCACAAAACAACTTCTGAATGCTGGCAGAGGACATCAGGCACCCAGAAAAGCAGCCCATTGTCTTCGAAAGGAGGTAGGAAAAAATATAAAAGACAAAGAGACAAAAGAGGTAGGGACAGAGCTCCGTCCCACAAAAGGAGCCTTAAAAAGAGAGGTTTCCAAACATCAGGAAACACTCTCACTGCCGAGTCTATGGTGAGCCTTGGAACCTCAGAGAGCAACATAACCGAGAGGAAAAATAAATAAATAAGTAAAACCCACAGACTACGTGCCCAATGGTAACTCCCAGCAGAGAAGCAGCACAGACACCCGCATCCCCCACTAGCAAAGGGGGGCAGGACAGGGAGGCACGGGCTGTATTGCTTAGAGTAAGGACTGGGCCTGAATGCCCCAAGAGCAATCTGAGTGAACTAACCTGAGCTAGCAAACCAGACTGTGGGATAGCTACCCCGCAAAAAGGCAAAAAGTCCTAACCTAAGACAACGCCAGACCTGCACACAGAACAAAGGACTGAATAGAACTAGCCGGCTGCAGACCATCCCCCTCCGGTGACAGGCAGCCAGAGCCGGAAAGGGGCGATCGCAGCCCCATAGAGACATTATCTACCAAACTGCAAGCAGGCTTCTTTGCTAACTAAGACTTCTTGGGGTTCTGGATGGTCAAAAGCCACCTGAGAAGGTATGCCAGTTGTACATCCAGAAAACCGAGCGGCAGGAATGGGGGAGGCAATAAGTCACAGCGACCGTGCTCAACAAACACCTCATCACCTGAGCTGCTCGGACCTGGGAAAGGCACAAAATGCAGACCCAACTGAGTCTGCATCTCTGAGGACTACCCAAGTGCCTGAACCTGAGTGGCTTAGACCTGGGAGGTGCATGCAGCCCAGGGCTGGCCTTGGACAGCTCCTGGCAGAGCAACCTACAGCCTGAGCAGTGTGGGCAGGGAGGGCACACACGCTGTGAGTGGGGGCAGGCCCACTGTGGCTGAGATACTGCAAGCACATGCCAGTGTTATTTGTTTGAAGCGTCCCTCCCTCCCCAGAGCACGACTGAACAAGTGAGCCTAAAAAAAATGTCCACCACCACCCCACTTGTGTTAGGGTGGAAATCAGACATTGAAGAGACCAGCAAACAGAAGAAGCTAAAACAGAGGGAACCACCTTGGAAGTGACAGGTGCAATAGATTAAAACCCTGTAGTTAGTACCAACTACATAGGAAGGGACCTACAGATCTTGAGAAATACAAGCTGGACCAAGGAACTATCTGAAAATGAACTGACCCCACATTGCCTACAACAACACCAGAGAAAGTCTTAGATATATTTTTACTATTTTTATGATCATTCTTTAAAAAAAAATTTTTAAATCCTCTATTACCTCTTTAATTTTCATTTTTATAACCTACTATTACTTTGCAAAAAAAGACCCTATTTTTTTAAAAGCAAACTTCATATATATATATATTATAATTTTTGTGACTTTGTCTTTTTTTTTTCTTCTTCTTTTCTTTAATATTGTATTTTTGAAAATCCAACCTCTACTCTAGATTTTTAATCTTTGATTTTTGGTATTTGTTATCAATTTTGTACCTTTAAGAACCCAATCTTCAGTACCCATTTTTACTTGGGAGTAAGATTACTGGCTTGACTGCTCTCTCTCCCTTTGGACTCTCCTTTTTCTCCACCAG
>SJYX01018767.1:0-17902 GCA_006410675.1 Oreotragus oreotragus | reverse complement strand
CCACCTGATGCAGAGTTGACTCATTGGAAAAGACTCTTACGCTGGGAGGGATTGGGAGCAGGAGGAGAAGGGGACAACAGAGGATGAGATGGCTGGATGGCATCATGGATTCGATGGACGTGAGTCTGAGTGAACTCCGAGAGATGGTAATGGACAAGGAGGCCTGGTGTGCTGCGATGCGTGGGGTCGCAAAGAGTCGGACACGACTGAGTGACTGAACTGAACTGATAGCTTCTGCAATCTTAATGTTCTAGGACTTCTGCATGAGTCACAATAACTGATTTTCCTCTGTGGTGCCTGTGGACATTTGCTTTGTTCAGCTCCCTAGGTGACACTTTGTCCCTCATCTTCCAGGGCCCCTGTACCTTTCCACCTGCTGCGTGGGCACTGATGTGGTAGCAGTGCTGAATGCTACAGGGAAATAGCACTGCTGGAAGCTGTGGTTATTGTGATACCAAGAACTTTTCTCCTCCAACCTCCTCCTCCTCTTTCTTTGTGTTGTCTTTCTGTTCTCTTTCTGAAAGAACATTTAGCTCTTTCGCCGACTTTGTTGCATAGTTCAGAAACCTGGGATTAGCTCTGGTATTTTTCCTCTTTCCTCACTCTCCTTTATCCAATTAGTCACCAATTGTGCTTCATGCACTCATAATTTTTCAGCTGAATTACTCCAGTAGCTTCCAGACAAGGCCCTCTCATTCCAATCTTGAAATCACTCTCACTATCTTTCATATTATGACCAAATCTGATCTTGTCACTCCCTTGTTTAAAACCCACCAAGAGCACTGCAGATACAATTCAAACCAGTCTTACAGTCAGGCCCTTGCTCCTCCCCTTGTACTGAAACAAACTTCCTTGAGGTCTTGTTTCTTTTATTTGTTTATTTACTTATTTTTTGACTGCACTGGTCTTCCTTGCAGCACATAGGGCTTCTCTTAGTTCTAGCGCACTATTGCAGGACTTCTCATTGCAGTCCACTATCGTAGTTGCCCCTCAGCATGTGGGTTCTTAGTTCCCCAAGCAGGGATCAAACCCAAGTCCCCTGCATTAGAAGGCAGACTCTTAACCACTGGACACCAGGTAAGTCCTGAGCCCTTAGTTTCATCATCTGTAAAATGGGGATATAATTAGTACATACTTCATATGGTTGTTGTAAGACCCCTCAAAACTGTTTCATGTCTCCTTGCCTTTGCACACAATATTCCTTTGCCTACAATACTCTATCTCCTGATTTCTGCCTGTCTAATTGAATCTATTGAAGATTCAAGTCAAAGGACCCCCTCCCTGATTACGCAATCTGAGATGAATACCTCTCCCCTGTGCTCTGGCTTCCTGTGTGTTTCCCACTGGTAGCACCTTTTATATAGAGAAAAGTTGTCTGACCTTCATCTTTCTTCATCACCAATTTCTGGCTCTCCTGTGCTTCATTGAGGTTTGAGAAAAAGAAGGGGCTCTGCAGACCTGGACTTAATACCAACTCTGCCACTAGCTAGTTGGATGACTTTGAGCAAATCATTTATCCTCTCAATCTCCCATACCTCCTAAGGAGGAAGGACCAGGTGATGCTAGAAATTTGTTTCCACTTCAAAATGATAAGCTTTAGGGAAGAGGAAAAGCAATAAGATAGTCTTAGAAAATAGAATATGTAATGAAATAGGACGTACGTACCTTCCTTTACTCTCCTTTTTCTCCTTTTAGAGGTTGTTTTCTACTGAAAAAGCCATTCATAAGGACTGGGCTCTCCCCAACCCCAGCTGGAGCAAGGACTTAAAACTCCTTTTTGACCAGTTTATGAAGAAATGTGAAGACGG
This sequence comes from Oreotragus oreotragus, assembly GCA_006410675.1. NCBI lineage: Eukaryota > Metazoa > Chordata > Mammalia > Artiodactyla > Bovidae > Oreotragus > Oreotragus oreotragus. The sequence continues at coordinate 16,094 of SJYX01018767.1, read as the reverse complement.
CTCCTGGAAACGTTTGCCTTCATATAAACATAGATCTACTCAAAAGAGTGAAGACTTCAAGACCTATTTCCTTGGTAGGAACAGCTACTCTCCCATAATAGAATACTTAAATATCAACTATAAAACTAAGAACAGATTGAAGCACTAGTTATCACTTGAAAAAGGAAGGAGGAAAGTGCAGGGGGGTTGCTATATTCTCCAGTTTTATAGGCCAGAAATCTCAATAAATTTTGCAGATTGTGGGAGAGCATAAAGTCTATTGCCATTAACAAGACTACCCCCACCATGGCATCATCATCAGCATTAGCAGGAAGGGGCCCCAGAAAGCCTCCACCCTCCCACATTCTCATCACCTTTCTGTCTTGAGGCTGTTATCACTAACCTTAATTCACTATTTATCTCAATATGTGACTCTGTCCCCCTAGGAAGCTCAGAACACTGAAGTCACCCCCTCATCTCACAGACTCTAAACTCCCATGGCAGACCACCCCACCTCCAACATACACACATTGCACTTCCTGTCCTGTGTGTGTTTTAATTAATAGATTTTTTTAGTAGTAGTTTCAGGTCTATTGGGCTTCCCTGGTGCTCAGCGGTTAAAGCGTCTGCCTGGAATGCGGGAGACCCGGGTTCAATCCCTGGGTCAGGAAGATCCCCTGGAGAAGGAAAGGGCAACCCACTCCAGTACTCTTGCGTAGAAAATCCCGTGGACAGAGGAGCCTGGTAGGCTATAGTCCATGGGGTCGCAAAGAGTCGGACACGACTGAGCGACTTCACTTTCACTTTCTTTCACTTTCAGGTCTATAGTGAAAAGAGTGGAAAGTGCAGAGTTCTCAAATATCCCTTACTTCCCTCTGCCAGGTTCCCATTTATAATATCTTGCGATAGTATATTTGCTATGATGATGAGACTGTATTGGTAACATGAACTTAAGTCCATAGTTTACATCAGGGCTCATTCTTTGTGTAATACTTTATGAAGTTTGACAAATGTATAATGACATGTATCATACTGAATAGTTCCACTGCCTTAAAAATTCACTGTGCTCCTTCTGTTCATCTCTCCTTCCTCCCTCCAAACCCTTGGTGACCACTGATCTTTTCACTCTCTCCATGATTTTGCCTCTTCCAAAATACATACAGTATGTAGTCTTTTCAGATTGTTTTCTTTCACTTAATAATATGCATTTTTAAGGTATATATTTATTTTTTCCATAGTACTTATCTCCGTAAGACAATACTTTGTGTTTTTTTAACGGTTTCTCTCTCACCACTAGAGTGTTTGCTTCATAAGGGCAGAGATTTTTGTATGTTTTATTCCCCACTATATCTCCAGTGCTTAGAATAGTACCCGGTACATAGTAAGTGCCTTATACATACTTGTAGGAAGAAGAGAAATAAGAAGGGAGGGAGGAAACACACACCAGGGAACCTGCTTAGGATGCTGTACTTTGTTTTTTGTTTCTTTTTTTTAACCTAAAATCTCTGCCCTTCTGGAGTAATGAGAGACAAACCACTAAGTAATGAGAACAAAGTGGGTCAGATGGTAATACATGCTGTGAAAAAAATAGATGCACTTTAATAACAACAAAAGAGATTCCTCATATAGGAACTGGGAGGAACAATGTATGGCCACCTGTTCTACCCATTGCTTTTTTTTTAAAGGAAATTTATTACCACATATACCTCATGTATACCTGGGAGATAGCCAGGGGAAAGTAGTGAGTAACTCCCCTAGATGGTCTAAGCCACTGGGTTAAATACCATTTCAACTAAAGACAAAAGAAAAGGGTTGGGGATAGGAGGCAGTATGGGGAGATTACCAGGAAAAAATGTAAGTTGTTGCTTTCTCCCTTGAAAAGATTCTCTTGTGATACAGAGTTTTCCATCTCTTATTGATACAGAGATGGAGATTTCCTTTATATGTAAATTTCTGAGGTTATTGATATTTCTCCCTTACAAAAGGTTAACATCAGTTGTTTTATAATAGAAAATAGGTTGGGAGCTTCCCTGGTGGCTCAGTTGGTAAAGAATCTGCCTCCAATGCGGGAGACCTGGGTTTGTTTGATCCCTGCGTTGGAAAGCCCTTGGAGAAGGGAACATCTACACACTCCAGTATTCTGGCCTGGAGAATATCATGGATTGTATAGTCCAGTTCAGTTCAGTTGAGTCGCTCAGTCATGTCCGACTCTTTGTGACCTCATGGGCTGCAGCACACCAGGCCTCCCTGTCCATCACCAACTCCCAGAGTTTACCCAAACTCATGTCCATTGAGTCGGTGATGTCATCCAACCATCTCATCCTCTGTCGTCTCCTTCTCCTCCTGCCTTCAATCTTTTCGAGCCTCAGGGTCATTTCAAATGAGTTAGCTCTTTTCATCAGATGGCCAAAGTATTGGAGTTTCAGCTTCAACATCAGTCCTTCCAATTCAGGACTGATTTCCTTTAGGATGGACTGGTTGGATCTCCTTGCAGTCCAAGGGACTCTCAAAAGTCTTCTCCAACACCACAATTCAAAAACATAAATTCTTCAGCACTCAGCTTTCTTTACAGTCTGTCTCTCATATGCATACATGACTAGTGGAAAAACCATAGGCTTGACTAGATGGACCTTTGTTGGCAAAGTAATGTCTCTGCTTTTTAATAATGCTGTCTAGGTTGGTCATAACTTTCCTTGCAAGGAATAAGCGTCTTTTAATTTGATGCCTGCATTCACCATCTGCAGTGATTTTGGAGCCCCCCCAAATTAAGTCTGCCACTGTTCCCATTGTTTCTCCATCTATTTGCTATGAAGTGACGGGACCAGATGCCATGATCTTTGTTTTCTGAATGTTGAGCTTTAAGCCAACTTTTTCACTCTCCTCTTTTGCTTTCACTGAGAGACTCTTTAGTTCTTCTTCACTTTCTGCCATAAGTGTGGTATCATCTGCATATCTGAGGTTATTGATATTTCTCCCAGCAATCTTCATTCCAGCTTGTGCTTCATCCAGCCCAGTCTTTCTCATGATGTACTCTGCATATAAGTTAAATAAGCAGGGTGACAATATACAGCCTTGATGTACTCCTTTTCCTATTTGGAACCAGTCTGTTGTTCCATCTCCAGTTCTAACTGTTGCTTCCTGACCTGCATACAGATTTTTCAGGAGTCAGGTCAGGTCTGGTATTCTCATCTCTTTCAGAATTTTCCACAGTTTCTTGTGATCCACACAGTCAAAGGCTTTGGCATACTCAATAAAGCAGAAATAGATGTTTTTCTGGAACTCTCTTGCTTTCTCAATGATCCAACAGATGTTGACAATTTGATCTCTGGTTCCTCTGTCTTTTTTAAATCCAGCTTGAACATCTGGAAGTTCAGGGTTCACGTATTGCTGAAGCCTGGCTTGGAGAATTTTGAGCATTACTTTGCTAGCGTGTGAGATAAGTGCAATTGTGTAGTAGTTTGAGCATTCTTTGGCATTGCCTTTCTTTGGGATTGGAATGAAAACTGACCTTTTCCAGTACTGTGGCCACTGCTGAGTTTTCTAAATTTGTTGGCATATTGAGTGCAGCACTTTCAGAGCATCATCTTTTAGGATTTCAAAAAGCTCAACTGGAATTACATCACCTCCACTAGCTTTTTTCGTAGTGATACTTCCTAAGGCCCACTTCACTTTCATTCCAGGATGTCTGGCCCTAGTTGAGTGATCACACCATCATGATTATCTGGGTCATGAAGATCTTTTTTGTATAGTTCTGTGTATTCTTACCACCTCTTCTTAATATTTCTGCTTCTGTTAGGTCCATACCATTTATTTCCTTTACTGTGCTCGTCTTTGCATGAAAAGTTCCCTTGATATCTCTAATTTTCTTGAAAAGATCTCTACTCTTCCCCATTCTATTGTTTTCCTCTATTTCTTTGCATTGACCACAGAGGAAGGCTTTCTTATCTCTCCTTGTTATTCTTTGGAACTCTGCATTCAAATGGGTATACCCTTTTCAAAAGGGTATATACCTTTTCTCCTTTGCCTTTCGCTTCCCTTCTTTTCATAGCTATTTGTAAGGCCTCCTCAGACAACCATTTTGCCTTTTTGCATTTCTTTTTCTTGGGGATGGTCTTGATCACTGCCTCCTGTATAATATTGCGAACCTCCGTCCATAGTTCTTCAGGCACACTGTCTATCAGATCTGGTCCCTTGAATCTATTTGTCACTTCCACTGTATAATCGTAAGGGATTTCATTTAGGTCATACCTGAATGATCTAGTGGTTTTCCCTACTTTCTTCAATTTAAGTCTGAATTTGGCAATAAGGAGCTCATAATCTGAGCCACAGTCAGCTCCTGGTCTTGTTTTTGCTGACTGTATAGAGCTTCTTCATCTTTGGCTGCAAAGACTATAATCAGTCTGATTTAAGTATTGACCATCTGGTGATGTCCATGTGTAGAGTCTTCTCTTGTGTTATTGGAAGAGGATGTTTGCTATGACCCGTGTGTTCTCTTGGCAAAACTCTATTAGCCTTTGTCCTGCTTCATTCTATACTCCAAGGCCAAATTTGCCTGTTACTCCAGGTGTTTCTTTTCTTTCTACTTTTGCATTCCAGTCCCCTAAAATGAAAAGTACATCTTTTTTGGGTGTTAGTTCTAGAGGGTTCTTGTAGCTCTTCATAGAACTGTTCAGCTTCTTCAATATTACTGGTTGGGGCATAGACTTGGATTACTGTGATATCGAGTGGTTTGCCTTGGAAATGAACAGAGATCATTCTGTCGTTTTTGAGATTGCATCCAAGTACTGCATTTTGGACTCTTCTGTTTACTATGATGGTTAGTCCATTTCTTCTAAGTGATTCTTGCCCACAGTAGTAGGTATAATGGTCATCTGAGTTAAATTCACCCATTCCAGTCCATTTTAGTTTGCTGATTCCTAAAATGTCAGTGTTCACTCTTACCATCTCGTCTGACCACTTCCAATTTGCCTTGATTCATGAACCTAACATTCCAGGTTCCTATGCAGTATTGCTATTTACAGCATCAGACTCCACTTCCATCACCAGTCACATCCACAATTGGGTGTGGTTTTTGCTTTGGCTCCATCTGTTCATTCTTTCTGGAGTTATTTCTCCACTGATCTCCAGTAGCATATTGGGTATGTGTGTCTGTGTGTGTGTGTGTATGTATATATATATATATATATATGCCTAAAACGTATACATTCTTTATTTTTAGAGTCAGCTTTTTTTGGTTTCTTATTTGCAACACCCTTTGTATGTTCATTCAGCAACTATCTGTTGAGGATCTGTGCTCTGCAAAGCATATTCCTGAAACAAGCCTGAGTACACAGATAGGGTTCCTGACTTCATGAAGTTTTTACAGGTATTTCTCATTACCTTTCAATCATGTAAACGTATCTTTAGGGAGGCATTTGGGGATTGTGATGTTTTGGGGTTGTTTTCTTTTTTTTTTTTTTTTGGCCATGCTGTGCGACTTGCTGTATCTTAGTTTCCCAACCAGGATTAGAACCCATGCCACCTGCAGTGGGAACAGAGAGCCCAAACCACTGGACAGCCAGGGACTTCCCATGGTGCTTGTTTGTTTGTTTAGGGACCCCAAGTAGGCCCTTAATGTTGCCTGGCTATCGTATTTCATTTTTCCCTGTCTCCTCACTCTCCTGCTCTCCTGGATGACTGTTTCCTACCTTCTTTTTCTCAAGCCTTACTCTTAGCTGCTCTTGTCTCCTGTTTCATAGAATCAAAGCAATCAGAAGAGAATTTCCAAACAACCCCTGCTTCTTCCCTGTATCTGTGCCTGATGTTCTGCTTTGTCCTGTGGTGAATGAAGTAACTGTACTCTAACAAGAGGTCAAGCTGTCGATGTGTGCACTGTATCCCTTTGGCCTACTTAAGGACATCCCTTCTCTGCTACATCTTTCTCATCAGCGTACAGACATGCCACATCTCAGTTTCTTTCTTCCTAGTCTCTCTTAAACCCTCTCCAGGCAGACTCTCACTCACACCACTCCATCAGAACTACTGTCACCCATGACCTTCATGTTGCTAACCAGTGACCTCACTTAGCTTTTGGCACAGCTGACGACTCCTTTCTCCTTGAACATGACTTCCAAGACACCACATTCTTCTACTTCACTGCCTCTTGCCTTTTAGTTTCTTTTGCCAGTTCCTCCTTGTCCTCAAGCTTGGTGTTAGGATGCCCCATGTCTCCAACCTTAGTACTCCTTGCTTCACTATACTGTGGTGGTAATCTCATTCAGTCACATGGCTTTAGAGGCCATCCAAAAGATAGCTTCCTAATCCAATGGTTGAAATTTAGTGAGTGGGTTCAAATTTTGCTTCCACAATTTAAAGCTGTGTTACCTTGGGCAAGTTACTTTACCTTTCCTTGCCTCAGTCTCCTCATGGCATTTGCTGAGTACTTCAGTATTTGCTGAAGGAATGAAACAAAAATAAAACCACCTTTACCAATAAAAATGGTAATTTACAAGTTTCTTTATAGAACTACTAGTATAGAGAGAAATAAGAATTAACTGTTTTACAAATGAGGGGGAAATTTAGCAGTGTGTGGTACTAATTCCATTCTAACTATTGAACACCTCACACAATTAATTGAATATACTTAACCAGTGCAGTTTGGCTTCTATGCTAATAGCTCTACTGAAATTTCTTCACTTAAGCCACTAGCAACCTAATTGTCAAATTTGATGGACATTTTTCAGTCCTTACTGTGCTCGATCTAACTATTAATTTCATTCTCTTTGAAATGTTTTGTCTGTTGGCTTTCACAAACTTCTCTGAGCAATTTTCCCTTTTTCCTTCTGTCCACTCCGTAAATATCAGTGGTTTCCAGGGTTCAGTTCCCACATGTTTCTGCTCATGCTTTCATCCAACCTAACTGCCCTCTCTTGCCTGAAACTTGACCCTCTCAGACTAGGGACGAGTTTGAGGTCCTCTCTTCTACCCAAACTTGCTTTCAAATCATTACTTCCTCTGCTTCTTAGAAAACCCCCATTCCTTTTGAGGTTTATACCTTCTGACTTTATCACCCTCAACTTCCTCTTCTTGTAGCTAACATCTACCAACCTCTCCCTCATATGTTGAGCATTTCGGCACCTGGTTAACTGTCTTCCTCTCTACCCACTTCCATACACCATTCTCGGCAACCCAGCATCCTCATCATGGCTTCTCTGTTTATTTACCTCCTCAGAAACTTTCTTTTGCACAGCCCCAGCAACATGCTCCCATAGACATCTTGAGCCTTTTCATCTTCAGAAAATGCACAACCTCCAAATTCACACATTTAGACATCCTTTTTTGACTACAACCTTTTTCCTACCAGCTTACTTGTGCAAAGGCCCTACAGAAAAAATTATTTGGCCTCATTAAGACTGTCACCTCATCGAGTCCTCTACTTTCTCACTATCTCCATAGCCCTCTTTTATCTGAACTTCTTTAGTGTACTTGTGTGGGATAACCCCAGCCCTGGATGAATCCAGCCATCTGCCACCACTTATTTGCACAGGCCCTCACATAGCTGGAGAAAATCACCCCTCGACTCAGAAAAGTTTGGTGGTTGTGATTTGATAGTGTTTCAGTGATCTTCTCACTCATCTTTTTTTTTTAATAGGCTCTCTTTTTAAAATTTTTATTTATTTATTAAGTTTTGGTTATGCTGGGTCTTCGTTGCTGTGTGTGCTTTTCTCTAGTTGAGGTGTGGGCTTTTCTCTAGTTGCAGCAAGCAGGGGCTACTGTTTGTTGCAATTTGCAGGCCTCTCTTGTTTCAGAGCACGGGCTGTATGGCCCACAGGGTTCACTAGTTGCAGAGTGTGGGCTCTAGATCACAGGCTCAAGTGGCACACAGGCTTAGTTGCTCCTTGGCATGTGGGATCTTCCCCAACAGGGATCAAACCTGTGTGCCCTGCATTGGCAGGTGGATTCTTTTACCAGTGAGCCACCAGGGAAGCCCCTCACTCATCTTTCTTTCTTTCTTTCTTTCTTTTTTATTTTTTATTTTACTTTACAGTACTCTATTGGTTTTGGCATACATTGACATGAATCTGCCACGGGTGTACATGATCACTCATCTTTCTTATCGGCCTCCTTTCATCCCGCTGGCAGAGATTCTGAATGCAGATTTTTAACATGTTACTCCTCTGCTCTATCTTCAGTGTTATCTCATGTATTAAAAGACCAGTTCTTCTCAGATTTTAACATGAATATGAAGCAGCTGAGAATCTCGTTAAACTGTAGGTTCAGCTTCAGTAGTTCAGGAGTACAGCCCAAGAGCCTGCATTTCTAACAGACTTTCCCACCATCTTTTTTCCCCCATTTTTATCAGGTAACCTCAATGTTTAGTAATCTAGACCAGAAGTTTTGAAATCCTAAGTCAAAAATTAGAAAGACTTGATGCTTATCTTATCCTGAAGTCCCAGAATGTCAGAGTTGGAACAAACGTTAGGGGTCATTTAGATTTATCTACTTGCTATATGGATAAAGTATGGAGAAAGGAGCAAATTCTAGGCCAAAGCTAAGTCACAAAAAATTTCCCAACTCCCAGGACAAGACTCTTTCTACTGTGCCGTGAGACTGATTATCAATTTTAAGTTTCTTTGGCTCTTCAAATCATTCAATTTCTCAGCAACTGCTAGAATGAACATAGTGTGTGCCTATGTGCCAGTTGTTGAGCACGTGGAGTCCAAAAGACAGGGTGTCTGTCACCAAATGCTGAAGGGATAAATAACAGGCATCCTTTTTTGTCTTCCCCACTTCTCCCAGATCTTCTCATCTCATATCCTTTTCCAAGTTTGTAAATGTAAATCTGTAGCAATAAAGGAAACAGCATTATACATAGCAAATCATGATGAACTATAAAAGAAAGCTGAGAGTTTTGGGAATTAAATCTTAAAATGGATATGAGAGAAAAAATATGCCCTTCCCTCAGAGCAGTAGTTTTTAGTCTTTATTTTTAAGTTACCTACATTTTGACTCACAACCCAGAACACACAACTTGTGCACAGTTGTATAACTGAGAAAACATATCTAAATGAGTACACTAGTACTTATCCAGGATATGTGTGAAGCATGAGGATTTTTTTTTAAGTTTCTTTTTAAAGTCTTATAACCCACTAACTTGACTTCATGAACCATAATGGTTCTGACCCTGAGTTTCAGACTCAAACATCATAATCACATTGAATATTGGGTTGAACTGGCTCAGTTTCTGATTCAGTATGATATCTATCTTCTGCTCAGGTTAAACTCATGTCTGCAAGGAAGACTTCTCTACTATAACATTCCTCACTTTCTATAATCCCATTTAAATCGCACTTATTTGAAGAAGGATTTCTGTCTATACTTTATTATATTATTCCATATTCCCTTCACATTTATGTACTGTATTTCCTGATTGCCATGTGTAAGTACTTTGTTTTGACTTCATTCATTTTTTACTGTGTCCCCATTTAGACCAATTCCACAGGAGCAAATATCCTGTATTCTGTTTCTTTGGAACTCTCCCATCCCCTTCGATTTTGCACCTGGCTGGCATTTTAATCAATCATCCATTGACCTGTGATTCTCTCAGGGAACAGATATTTGTCTCTGACGTGGTGTTTTTCTCATACCTGTTTCTCATGTGCGCATCCATCTGGCTGCCCTGCAGACCCAAAGCTTGTGGAAGAAAAAGGATTATCACAGGCCCAGCTCTTCACCAGAGGCTTTGAGGACGGCCTGGGCTTTGAGTATGTGATATTCAGTAATAATGATGAGAAAAGGACAGTTTGCTTGTTTCAAGGAGGTCCTTATCTGCAAGGAATACCTGGGTAAGAATGATAGCCTAGAAATGTGGATCTAAGAGAGTATCTTACAGTATCACCTTGTATCAATGGACTACAATAAAGGCATTCAAGTGGTAATATAGACATATACATATATATATTTAGTGACATGGATATATATATATATATATATAGAGAGAGAGAGAGAGAGATGTAAATTATTGAATGACAAAAGCATAGGACATAGTGCAAGCATATAATTTTAGAGAGTATCATTAACATGTTAATAATGGTTTGTCATTAGATGGCCTTATAGGCTTCCCTGAAGGTGGCTCAGCAGTAAAGAATCCACTTGCAATGCAGATGATATGGGCTTGATCTCTGGGTCAGGAAGATCCCCTGGAGGAGGGCATGGTAACCCACTCTAGTATTCTTGTCTGGAGAATCCCATGGATAGAGGAGCCTGGTGGGCTACAGTCCATGGAGTCACAAAGAGTCAGACACGACTGAGTGACTTAGTACACTTTCATCTAGGTATATGCCCAGGAGTGGGGTTGCTGGATCCTATGGTAACTCTATTTTTAGTTTTCTAAGGATCCTCCATACTGTTCTCCTTAGTGGCTGTACCAACTTGCATTCCCCCCAACAGTATAGGAGAGTTCCCTTCTCTGACCTAGCAACAGCAGCAGATGGCCTTATAATCTTTAGTTTCTTTTTCTTCTGTTTGTCTGCATTTCCTAAATTTTTAAATAACGATATATATAGTTAGTTTGATAAAAACATAAATTTCCTAAATTGCATTTTAGCTTTTTGCTTACTTGTGACCTGATTATTATTAGGTTCTAGCTTTGTTACAAATACTACAGTATTATGCTATGAACAAAACAAAGGTGTGAAGAACATGAACATAACTTGATATTTAGTACCTTGAACATGAACTATTAAATAAGTGGAACTTTCAGAAATAAATTATATGGGATGCTTGGATAATTTTTGTCTCTGAAGGGGCTGTTCTCAGAACTTCTGAATACCTTTCTCGTTTCCTCCTGTTGTATCTAGATTCCTTCATGGAGGTGCCATGGCAACGATCATAGATACTGCTCTTGGTTCGTGTGCAGCTCTACCAGGTGGAACTGTCATGACTGCAAATCTCAACATCAATTTTAAAAGGTAAATTCATGGGTATTCTTTACTTCTTAGGTGTCATAAGTTGGATTCCCCAGCAGCAGACCCTGCGAAAAGGATTTCTATGCAAGAAAGAAAGTACTCCAAGAGGAAACTAGCTAGGGCATGGGAGAAGGACAGGCAAGGAAGTCACCCAAGGTTAGGCTCTCAGTCCTGCAAAGAGTAGCTTCATCCTGAACATGCAAAGAATTCCAGGGTGAAATGTGTACCTCAGGATTGTCCCTACCTCAGGCAAGGGAGCTGGAGTCTTCATATGCTCTCACACATTCGTCATAAGAAAAGAACTACCCTGGGACCATAAATTCCCAAGTACTTCTCGCTCACAGTCTTTGAGCAGAGCAGGCTCTAAGAAAAGTATCCAAAAAGGAAAGGGAAAAAAGGATTGAAAGAAATCTGAGTAAAGCACGAAATACCACTACATAACAAAACATAAGTTTTATATAACATTACACAAAGAAATAAAAGAGCAGCAAGAAAAGTTTGGTATCCATCAAAAACAAAGCTCAGCATGATCTTAAGTCTTCAGTTATGCAGCGATACCTCTACAGTTAGTCAAATATTATGGATATTGGCATAAGCATAGAGAAGGAGACCAATAGGGCAGAACAGAGTTTAAAAACAGAGGTTAGTAGAGACGAGCTCCAAACAAGGTTCTGAGGGTTATTATTTCACATAGTAGGAAACATGTAGGTAACAAAACATCTCCATATTATATCCCAGAGAGTTGGATGGCTTCTGTGGCAGTCATCAGGGAGCCATGCCTCATAGATTATGGGTTTATTTACTTTAAGTAATACTTATCCAGGTATGTCCTACTCAGGGCATTCTATAGAAAAAGACTCTTCCCCCCTAGCATGTATCATTAGTTTATTTCAGGGGTCAGCGTAACTTTTTCTACAAATCTTTTATGCTTTATGGGCCATACAGTCTCTGCAGCTACTCAACTCTGCCAGCATAGCACAAAAGCAACCACAGACAATACATAAATAAATGGGTATAGCTGTGTTCCAATAAAATTTTATTTTTAAAACAGGTAGCTGGCCAATGAGACATACTTTGCCAACTCCTGGTCTAACTACCTGCAGGCCCAGTGAGAAAAAATTAGTCAGAGTCACTTGCCTCCTGGGAGTGTTTCTCTTTGCTTCCCACAACACACACCCACACACACACACACACCAAAAAACTGGAGGCCAGCTGCATTAACTTCCTCGTCCCCAACTGCCAATAAAGTAATAAATGAGATAGAAACTTATGTGAAAGAAATCTAGTATGGCAGCTCCAGAGATGCCGGCTCTTCCCAGCTCATCTTTTCACAGTTCAGAGTGGCAATAAGAGCTGTCATCACATGTCCTGCACAGCAGGATTGAGTAATAAGGATAGAGCTGTCTTCTCCCTTTCAAAGAGACTTTCTGTAAGTACTGCAGAACACACCCATTTAATCTCATTAGCATTAAAGGAGATTGGGAAAGTGGTTCCTTAACTGCTATCACTGTCACCCCAATTAAATTCAGGGTCATCAACTAGCACAACGACAGACATTTTTTTTAATTTTATTTATTTTTTGTCTTGGTTGCTGCACGAGGGCTTTCTCTTGTTGCGGCAAGCAGCGGGGGCTACTCTTTTTAGTTGCAATATGCAGGCCTCTCATTGCAGTGGCTTCTCGTTGCAGAGCATGGGCTCTGGGACACGCAGGCTTCACTAAGTTGTGCCTTATGAGCTTAGCTGCCCTGGCAGCATGTGGAATCTCCCCAGACCAGGTATCAAACCCATGTCCTTTGCATTGGCAGGTAGATTCTTAACCACTGGACCACCTGAAAGTCCACAACTATAGACATATTAATAAATCCACACATAAATAATACAATATAAATTATTTTAAATACTAAAGCACTAATTAAAAACATAATTGGATTTAACTAAACATCAAATTAGTTTCTTCTAATTTTCAAATTATCTCAGTGATTACAAATCTTATTATTTCATCTACACTTAACCTTGCATTTCCCAGGTGGCACTAAGGTAAAGAACCTGTCTACCAATGGAGGAGACATAAAAGACGTGGGTTCGATTCCTGGGTTGGGAAGGACCCCTGGGGGAGGGCATGGTAACTCACTCCAGTATTCACGCCTAGAGAATCCCATGGACAGAGGAGCCTGGCAGGCTACGGTCCCTAGAGTTGCAAAGAGCTGGACACAACTGAAGTGACTTAGCACACATGCACGTTCCCATTTGCACAGAATTTTTTAAGTTTGATGTATTCCCCTTTATTTTCATTTTGTTGTCTCTGTCTTTGGTGTCATATCCAAAAAATCATTGCTGAACCAACTTCATGAAGCTTTTCCCCAATGTTTTCTTCTAGGAGTTTTATAGTTTTAGGTCTTTCATATAGGTCTTCAGTCTTTTTCACATTATTTTTTTTAATATGTGGTTTAAGGTAAGAGTCCAGCTTCATTCTTCTGCTCGTGGATATCCAGTTTTCCCAGCACCATTTTTCAAAGAGACTGCCCTTTCCACATTGAGTTGTTTTGGTCACTTGTAGAAAATCGTTTGACCATATATGTAAGGGTTTATTTCTAGGCTCTCTATTCTATTCATTGATCTATATAGTCTGTCTTTAGCTAGTACCACACTATCTTGATTATTGTAGTTTTATAATGTGTTTTGAAATTAAGAAGTGTGAGATTTCCAACTTTTTCCCTCTTTTTCAAGATTGTTTTGGCTCTTTGGAGTCCCTTGAGAGTCACACAAACTTTAGGTGGATTTTTCTTTTTCTACAAAAAATGTCATTGAGGAGAGAACAAGATGGCAGAGAAGCAGGTGGACGTGAAGAACATCTCTCTCACAGATATATCAGGAATACACCTTCAGACACAGACGTGCATGCAGAGCACCAGCTGAGAGCAGATGGGAGCACTTGACCAGCAGAAAAGAATATACAGAGCCACGCAAGACTTGGTAGGATAAAGGAACTAGAGGGGAAAACAGGAATGTTAGTAGGACTGGACCTGCCCTCGGCGGGTGGCGGAACTGAGGCAGGTGTCCAATCCCCACACTGGGGCAATTGTCTGAGTCACAGGAGAAACATTTAAGGCTGAGAGCAAGACAGCTGCTTTGTAGCAGCCTAAATGGAATGAGAATCAGACAGTCCTTGCCACTGCCATACACACCCCAGACAGGAATGCAGGTCCCCTGGAAGGCACAGAGGCTGGGAGCTGGAGTTGAGGGGTTGTGGAGCAATCCCAGGGCGAGGGCTGCTGTTGACTGTGGAGAGACCAAGGGGAGGTGAGGAAGGAGACAGTGGTGGGAAATACCCGTGGAGGAAAGCCGGGCAGCCATGGAAGCCAGGTGATACTGCTGAGTCACACGTAGCAGGTGGAGCCATCACTGTAGCCTCTCTCCCCACACGCCAGCACTGGCGGCTGAACAATAGAGAGGCTGGCCCATCAAACGCCTGACACACTGAACTACAGAGTAGGACCCCACCCAGGGTGCTCCTTTAAGTGACTGATGTGCCAAACTACAGAGTAGGACCCCAGCCAAGGGGGCCTTCTATGTGCCTGATGCGCCAAACAACAGAGAAGGGCCCCAGGCAAGGGAGCAAGCACTCTAAGTGCCTAAATGGATGGCCAAAGAGGCCTTCTGATCGCCAGCTACAAGAGACTCAAAAAAAACTCTGAGAGTGCCATAACTCCTATAGTAGAGGCAGTTCATGTCCCTGCAAACTTGGTGCTGCCAGGGTCCCCAACAAGCCAAGCAGCTGCGCCACCTTCATGCTCAACTCTCACTGGGGCAGAGCTGCCACAGACCAAAAAAGTCTTGCATCTATGAGCACAGGGTTGCTTCAGTCCTGACCAACTCTTTAGAGCACCCTTGTGGACTGTGGCCTGCCAGGCTTCTCTGTCAGGGGGCTTCTCCAACCAAGAATACTGGAGTGTATTGGCCAATACTGTTTGCCATACCCTTCTAGAGCACTATATTTCCTGCTGCCCTAGCCACCAACTCCCCTGAGTAGCCGGTGCTGCCAGAACCCCTGTGACCCAAGCAGCTGCACCATCTCCACACCTGGCCCTCACTGGGGCAGAACCAAGTCCTCCAGGGCAGCCTCAGGAGCAGACCCCAGTGGACGACCCACATGTAGAGGTGGAAATAAAACCACAGTTGAAACCCAGAGGCAGTGTGGCTACAGAAGAAGACCCAAAATCTTCCCACCAGATGTACAAGCTGCAGATTAAATCTACACAATCGACTAAGCAGACTCTGTCTATGAAATATATAAAAGGACACGGAGAGCTCCCACAAAAGAAAACGCACTAGTTCTGATAGCTGTGGACACTGGAGGCAAGAACACACAGGAGTAGGACCAGATTAGAATCTGAGCTGCCCCTACAGCAGGTCCCGAGACCAGCACAGTGTTGGAGGGCATCCTGGGTGAGGTGGACTGTGACTCCCAAAGGGGGAAAGGACTCTGACACCAGTGACTCAAGCAAAACATTTATTATTCTTATGTTTTGACTTGTTCTGTAGATTCTTTTGGATTTTTTTTTTTCTCCTTCTTGTAGTTGTCAATTTTATTGGCATTATAAAAACTAATTAAGTTTCTGAGGTTTTTTTTTCCCTCGGTCACATTTTTTATTGTTTAAACTTCTGCCTCTATATTGGGCTTTTGCAGTTCTGGGCAGTTTTTCCTTTTTTTTTTCCTCTCTTTTTTTAAATTTCAATTTTTAATTTTTTAACCTATTACTATTTTTCTACATTTATTCCTTTGTTTCATTTTTCCTACTGTTCTTTTCCCCTTGCAGTTAAGTTCAGTTCAGTCACTCGGTAGTGTCCAGCTCTTTGCGACCCCATGGACTGAAGCATGCCAGGCCTCACTGTCCACCACCAACTCCCAGAGTTTACTCAAACTCATGTCCATTGAGTCCGTGACGCCATCCAATCATCTCATCCTCTGTCATCCTCTTTGCCTCCTGCCTTCAATCTTTTCAGTATCAGGATCTTTTCAAATGAGTCAGCTCTTCTCATCACATGACCAAAGTACTGGAATTTCAGCTTCAACATCAGTCCTTCCAATGAATATTCAGGATTGATTTCCTTTAAGATTGACTGATTGGATCTCCTTGCAGTCCAAGGGACTCTCAAGAGTCTTCTCCA
>SJYX01018766.1:220780-235048 GCA_006410675.1 Oreotragus oreotragus | reverse complement strand
TTCATGATCTGAGCCACAGTCAGCTCCCAGTCTTGTTTTTGCTGACTGTATAGAGCTTCTCCATCTTTGGCTGCAAAGAATATAATCAATCTGATTTTGGTGTTGCCCACCTGTTGATGTCCATGTGTAGAGTCTTCTCTTGTGCTGTTGGAAGAGGGTGTTTGCTATGACCAGTGCATTCTCTTGGCAAAACTCTATTAGCCTTTGCCCTGCTTCATTCTGTACTCCAAGGCCAAATTTGCCTGTTACTCCAGGTGTTTCTTGACTTCCTACTTTTGCATTCCAGTCCCCTATAATGAAAAGGACATCTTTTTTGGGTGTTAGTTCTAAAAGTTCTTGTAGGTTTTCATAGAACCGTTAAACTTCAACTTCTCCAGCATTAACTGGTTGGGGCATAGACTTGGATTACTGTGATATTGAATGGTTTGCCTTGCAAATGAACAGAGATCATTCTTAGGTCAACATTTTTCCTGCTGGAGGGAGATTTTCTTCCATATCTTAAGATTTCTCACTATTATTTTAGCACGTGTTTTGTGTTTTAGATTGAAATATGTTTATTTTTTATTCTTTATTTGCTTCTCACTTGCTTCCTCTCCTCACTGCTTTCACAGAATTCAGTGACTGTATTTTGGGACAAAATGTTAGGAGTATGGGAAGCCTGAGTGTGAAAACTCAGTTTTCTCATAAACTCAGACGCATGGCAGTCAGTATGACATATGTCTAGAATGTTAGTGTATGTCCATAGTATTTCAGATCGAGGACTCTAAAGATCTAGGGATGCCATAGGAACAACATAGTGTGTTATAGCTAGCTCCCTGTACAGCATTAAATCAGGCAGAACCTGAGAGGGTTCCCACTTTAAGTTAATGTACTCAGTCAAGTGATTTTATTCACCACACTTGCCCTTTAAACACCACCCTTTGAAGGAAGATATAGCATACCCATGTTGCCATCTCCCAGGTTTCTTTCTTCCATCATCAGTTTCTTACTTTGGCTGTTGGATGAATGACATACGAAGGCGATTTCCTGTAGGTTGCAAGGACACAGGTACTGATATTTAACTAGCATACAGGAGGAAATCCAGAATGAAATGAAGGACCTGCATTGATTGGATGTCAGTTTTTCCATCTGTTCCTAAGACAAAGTAATTTTAGCTTACTGTGGCACAAAACCCGTCAAGAGCATTTGATATCATTGAGAACTGTAAACTTCCTACAAGATTTCGTTTTTAACTTCCAGAAAATTCTGATTCACTAGCGTATTAATTTGTTCTACTAAAGTGTTTCCTATCCCTAAATAGTCCTTGAAGAGCCATGCTCAGCCCCTTTCTACTCTGTTGGTAGAATTCTGAAAGAAGGAACAGTCAGGAACTGGCCACTACACTGGCTGATCTCTTTGACTGGCATTTCTGGCAGACATGACAGCAACTAACAGGAGACAGAATATATCAAGGAATGAGTGTGTGTGAAAGTCGCTCAGTCATGTCCGACTCTTTGTGACCCTGTAGACATAAGTCCATGGAATTCGCCAGGCCAGAATAGATAGCCTTTCCCTTCTCCAGGGGATCTTCCCAACCCAGGGATTGAACCCAGGTCTCCTGCATTGCAGGTGGATTCTTTACCTGCTGAGCTATCAGGGAATAGTTCATCCTTACTCATTTTTAACATAATTTTTAAATACATTCTTTAGTTAGTTCAGTTCAGTCGCTCAGTCGTGTCTGACTCTTTGCGACCCATGAATCACAGCACGCCAGGCCTCCCTGTCCATCACCAACTCTCTTATATGTATGTAAATTGAGAATCAGGGTCAAAGGAACAGAGAATACACCCTATCCTATGCAGATGATTTGTGTGTGTGTGTGTGTGAGAGAGAGAGAGAATAGAAAGACACAGAGAAACTGAGAAAGAGAGGAAAGAATACAAACCAATGCACATAGACCTTGAAAGATTTCCCAAGTGGATTAAAAAGTGTATTTGAAAGAAGAAGTAAGGTGTTCTCACCCTGGGAGAACTAGGATGCCTGGTGTGTCTGGCGAGGGTGGAGGACTGGCAAGGGTGAGGTTGGGTGGGTAGGCAGAAGCTGGTGCTACAAAGTTGGGTATCTTAAACCTAAGGCTTTGAACTTTATCCAAGAAGGCCTTGATTTCATGGGGTACCACTTCCTAAGATGGGCTTCCCTGATGGCTCAGATGGTAAAGAATCTGCCTGCAATGCAAGAGACCTGGATTTCATCCCTGGATTGGGAAGGTCCCCTGGAAAAGGGAATGGTAACCCACTGCAGTATTCTCACCTGGAGAATTCCATGGACAGAGGACCCTGGCAAGCTATAGTCCATGGATGGGGTTGCAGAGAGTCAGATACAACTGACTAACATTTTCACTTTCCTAATGTAACAAGGCTGTGCCTGGGGAGAAGAAGAGAAATTCCCGTGACCAAGTTAGGTTAGTAAACATGTTCTTTATCTGTATCAGTTTAAGAAGTCTTTCATATTTCAACATGTACCTTGTTTCCCCAAATTATTTTACAACGGAAACCCTTTCTTATAGAAATGGGGGTTACAAAATCTTAAGGGACCAGTGTCCCACAGATCATGCTTTAGAAATTGTTTTTGGAAAGTTTTACAGAGGTACCTGCATCTTTAACATGGTTTTTCATCTAGTTCACAGTGTGACTTTGGGCAAATAACTTCATTTATTTGGGCTTTATTTTTCTTTTTTCTACTTGCAAACTAAGTTAGGAGAAAATTAAATAGTGTCTGTGCTTCCTTCTAGCACTAATATTCTAGCAGCCAGGGGAAAAGATCCTATAATCAGCCTGTCTGGAATATAGATATCAAGCTTGAGGTAAAGCTTCACTCACAAGGATTAAATCAGTGACAAGTGATATATACACACACACACACACAATCAACTTGAAATACTTTAATAATGACTTAGTGCACATTGCTTGGAGGAATGGTTTTTAACAAGGTCATAATTTTTAAGGCTAATGTTCATTTTTGCCTTGAACATTAGTAAGAATTAGAACCTGGAGTATATAGGTCAATGCATTCTGAGAGGTATTTCTGTGTGTGCTCGCCAAATCAATTAGCCTTTTAAATGAAAGTTAAAACCTCTTTGAGTTCAGGCAAAGTAGATGAAAGCAGTCTAACTGGTGAAGATGGAAGAATCTCCTGCCTGCAATTAATATTTTTCACCAGTATGTCATGGTGGTAAGAGATATAATAAAGACATTTCCAAAAAGCTCATGTGGGTTTTTTGGACTTTTTTGATATGTACTTCTGTTTATTCTCTTAAAATATATGCCATAAATTTTTTTCTTGTCATTTAGGCACCATCAATTATTGAACCAATTCAGCACTACACTTCTGAGTCCCATGAATTATGCAAGCTAGGTATTTCTTCTCACATTTTATAGCTCAGAAATCCAAGGTTCAGAAATTTTAGAGATCATGCTCAGGTCTTAAAAGTAAAAAGGTACAAAACTGGAAGTGCAGTTTAAGTCTTTTCTGTATTCTCTGCATTTGTATGAAGTCAATTACCTAAACTATAATCACATGTATAACATTTATCACAAAGAAGTGTATATATACTGTATAAAATTCCCCCAATAATGAAAACTCTCAATGAATTTTTAAAATGTGTTTTGAGTGTCATTATGAGAGCTTCTCCAGTGGCTCAGTTCTAAATAATCTGCCTTCAGTGCAGGAGACTTGGATTCAATCCTTGGGTCAAGAAGATCCCCTGGAGAAGGAAATGGCAACACACTCCAGTATTCTTGCTTGGAGAATCCCATGGACAGAGAAGCCTGGCAGGCTGCAGTCTATAGAGTTGCAAAGAGTTGGACACAACCAAGGAACTAAACAGCAACAAGGGTCTTTGTGGGTCTAAAGTGGAGCCCAAATTATGTAGCAAAATTTACTATAATGGCCTGAGGCTTCTCACTTACTCTTTGGTGTCAGGTGAGACTAGATAGGAACATTGGTGAATCACAAGTGTTAGCCACATAGCAATAAAAGAGTTGGACACAACCAAGGAACTAAACAGCAACAAGGGTCTTTGTGGGTCTAAAGTGGAGCCCAAATTATGTAGCAAAATTTACTATAATGGCCTGAGGCTTCTCACTTACTCTTTGGTGTCAGGTGAGACTAGATAGGAACATTGGTGAATCACAAGTGTTAGCCACATAGCAATACAATCCCTTATGAAACCGTTTCACCACAGAAAATGGCTCTTTTCATAGTTTAGGTTTTCCCCAAGCAGTTCTTCAAACTTTGGACTTGGCTGGAGGTAGTTTATTTGGGAGATTATCCTGCAAAGCCCAAGTGAGTGGAGATGCTGAGACAAGAGAAAGATAGAATAACGAAAGACACTAAGACAAGTGAGTGACCACAGTCATCACTGGGGCTCAATCCCCTGGAGAGTCTCTCAGAAATCTTGGGGCACTGGGGCATTTATTCACTAACTCTGCCCCTCACTGGTTCAGGATGGACTCACTCAATGAGAGAACTCTGACTCTCATACCCTTCTTGACTGATGCAACCAAGCTGGCTCCTTTTGAGCCCAGGAATGTCTGCAGAGAGAGGCAGGTGCTTGAGGCAGAAGCTTGTCAATATAGTTGAAGTAGTAATAAACCTCAGTGACATGTGAACTTGGATATATGTTGAAAGGATAAAAGAAAAATAAAGTTGGACTTCCTTGTTTATAGGCCTCACAGCTGAAAGGCAAACTGTATTAGCCAAGATCATTTTGGTTGCCAGTGATATAACATCCTGTGTGCTAAGGCCGCTTGTATGGCTCTCGAAGGATGCTAGAGTGAACTGTGACACACGAGGGCAGAGAAGGACCCAGAAAGGATGCAGATCAGTAAAGACTCATTCCGTCTCTAATTCGACTTCTCTCAGGGCACCAGTATCTCATTCTCCTTCATACACATGCATGTGTGCACATATGCACACACACACACCAGCTTTGTGTGCATCTTACATGCTCCCCATCTCATAAAGGAAGGAAAGATAACCTTTGACTGTTAGTAACAATTCTGTATTCCTGGTGAAGGAACTAGGACTGGTGCACACGAATGGGAGTAGGTAGATGTAAGGTGTTTAAATCTTGCAAGAATGGGCTTGGTAGAGAGCTGGAGAGTTAACCCCATGTGCAGATCCACTAGAATATTGACCGGAACAGATCAGTATTCCACCAACCAACCAAATGGAGGGAAAAGAAGGGATAGCATCTGTGCGTTTTTAAACGACACGTTGTGTGTGTGTGTGTGTGTGTGTGTGTGTGTGTGTGTGTGTGTGTGCATGATAAGTTGCTTCAGTCATGTCTGACTCTTTGAGACCCTTTGAACTATAGCCCACTAGGCTCCTCTGTCCATTGGATTCTCCAGGAAAGAATACTTGAATGGGTTGCCATACATTCTTCCAGGGAATCTTCTCGACCCAGGGATCGAACTTGCATCTCTTACGTCTCCTGAAGTGGCAGCTGGGTTCTTTACTACTAGTGCTACTTGGGAAGCTCAATACACATTGGATGAGCCCAAAACATACCATATAACTCAGTAGCTGTCTGGAAGCTAGTAGATAAGCAGAAAGACAGAGCCAGGTCACAATTCTGAAACTGCCTTTTAGGGTGGAAGTGGAGTAAAGTGTAAGAAGGTTATGTTAATCTTAAAACGGAAAAGAACTATGTCCATTTCAGAATCAAACTGTGCATCTTCTACATTATACTACTGATATTTTATAAATTCTGAGTTTAATGGCACCAAATCATCAAAAGGAGTACTGGACAATTTGGACAGATTTTATCCATGTGATTCTCAGTGAAAGCTTCAGCTTTTTCTTTCCTGATGAAAATAAAAGTTAGCAAATATATTTGACTAATATTTATAAATGCTCGAGTGGTTAACTTTGGTTTTTAAAGTGAACCCTAGCACAATAAGACAGGATCCTTCCTCTATTCCTTGGTTCCTTCCTCCCCCCCCCCCTGCATTGTTCACTCATTCATTAATTCATGTTACCATATTACAGGCACTGTACCACATATTCTCAGCTGTTGACACCAGACCCAAGGGCTCTGCCCTCTTGGATGTAATCAAGAGGCTACAGAAGAACCCTGGGGCTTTTCCAGAGAATTATTCCCATTGCAACCTATTCCCTGAACAGGGTAATAATGGTACTTTAAATTGAGCTCACTAAATTTAATGCTATCACTTTCTTACAAAGCAAGATCCAGGAAATCAAGGGAGTCAAGTTTTAATAAAGAATCAAAGTATGTTTGTATAGTTATTGTGTGTTAGGGCTATAGGATTGCATAAAATAAAAATGTAATGCCAACATAATTTTATTATTAGAGTTTTCAAAGAAGACATAAGTTTATCTGTTGTCAACAGAGCTCAAAATGATGTACATAGGATAATTTTTTTTCCGACTATTTCCATAAGGTTCCGTTATGTTGATGAACACAGAAAAATTATTTCAATCACTAAGAAATGTAGGACTTACCTGGAGGTGAAAAGGCCCCTGTCTGATAACAGTTTAGCTATCTCCCTGCCTATTAGTGTTAACATACTTATTCAAGCAAGGTCCCAAATGTTATTCAGACTGTTCAGTGTATAATTAATGATGATGGGGGTGGTGATGACAGCGGTGGTGATAACAGTATTCCATTTTTGTACAAAGTACTAGGATTCCTAAAGCAGTTTCTCAAATCCAAATTTGTTTCTCATAAAAATTTCAGGAAACAAGAAGGGGCCACTCTTACTTTACTGATGTGGATACTTAGGCTGAAAGAGTTTAAATGATACATCCAAGATCATACAGATAATAATCCAGTTCGGTTGGGAATACTGTTTTGTCTCGTTGTTGTTACTAAGTCGTATGCAGCTCTTTGCAAGCCCATGGACAGAAGCATGCCAGGCTCATCTGTCCTTCAGTTTCTCCAGGAGTTTGCTCAAACCTATGTCTATAGTCAGTGATGCCATCCAACCATCTCATCTTCTGTCGCCCCCTTCTCCTCCTGTCCTCAATCTTTCCCAGCATCACCCCCCCCCCCCTGCATTGTTCACTCATTCATTAATTCATGTTACCATATTACAGGCACTGTACCACATATTCTCAGCTGTTGACACCAGACCCAAGGGCTCTGCCCTCTTGGATGTAATCAAGAGGCTACAGAAGAACCCTGGGGCTTTTCCAGAGAATTATTCCCATTGCAACCTATTCCCTGAACAGGGTAATAATGGTACTTTAAATTGAGCTCACTAAATTTAATGCTATCACTTTCTTACAAAGCAAGATCCAGGAAATCAAGGGAGTCAAGTTTTAATAAAGAATCAAAGTATGTTTGTATAGTTATTGTGTGTTAGGGCTATAGGATTGCATAAAATAAAAATGTAATGCCAACATAATTTTATTATTAGAGTTTTCAAAGAAGACATAAGTTTATCTGTTGTCAACAGAGCTCAAAATGATGTACATAGGATAATTTTTTTTCCGACTATTTCCATAAGGTTCCGTTATGTTGATGAACACAGAAAAATTATTTCAATCACTAAGAAATGTAGGACTTACCTGGAGGTGAAAAGGCCCCTGTCTGATAACAGTTTAGCTATCTCCCTGCCTATTAGTGTTAACATACTTATTCAAGCAAGGTCCCAAATGTTATTCAGACTGTTCAGTGTATAATTAATGATGATGGGGGTGGTGATGACAGCGGTGGTGATAACAGTATTCCATTTTTGTACAAAGTACTAGGATTCCTAAAGCAGTTTCTCAAATCCAAATTTGTTTCTCATAAAAATTTCAGGAAACAAGAAGGGGCCACTCTTACTTTACTGATGTGGATACTTAGGCTGAAAGAGTTTAAATGATACATCCAAGATCATACAGATAATAATCCAGTTCGGTTGGGAATACTGTTTTGTCTCGTTGTTGTTACTAAGTCGTATGCAGCTCTTTGCAAGCCCATGGACAGAAGCATGCCAGGCTCATCTGTCCTTCAGTTTCTCCAGGAGTTTGCTCAAACCTATGTCTATAGTCAGTGATGCCATCCAACCATCTCATCTTCTGTCGCCCCCTTCTCCTCCTGTCCTCAATCTTTCCCAGCATCTGGGTGTTTTCCAAGGAGTTGGCTCTTCGCATCAGGTAGCCAAATTATTGGAGATTCAGCTTTATTCTTTCCAATGAATATTCAGGGTTTATTTCCTTTAGGACTGACTAGTTTGATCTCCTTGCTATCCAAGGGACTCTCGAGAGTCTTCTCCAGCACCACAGTTTGAGAACAGTCTTTGTGGTTCAACTGTCACATCCATTTCATGACTACTGGAAAAACCATCGCTTTGAGTATAATGCTGTTTGTCAGCACTGATGTCTCTGCTTTTGAATATGCTGTCTAAGTTTGTCATAGCTTTGCTTCCAAGGAGCAAGTGTCTTTTAATTTCACGGCTCCAGTCACCATCTGCTATTTTGTCTTAGTCTGATCTTAAGAGAGGGCTACGGGCAGTTATTGCACTAAATGATTTTCACTCTCATTCTAAGCTCAAAAACAACAGTGGTAAATAGCCCCGTGCCTAAAATTCTGGAAGGTTACCAAATGTCATGAAAACAATTAATAACTTGATCATTTCTACATAAGTGCCCTCCCTTTGTAATCAAAGCCTTTGGAGTAAATTCTTTGCAGAACTGACTTCCTTAAACTTTGTGAAAGTGAGAAATACGAATGATCAGAACAGAAAAATTCCCACTGTACATGTTTTTAGTGATACATACATAAGTGCTTCCCTGGTGGCTCAGAGGTTAAAGCATCTGCCTGCAATGCGGGAGACCTGGGTTCGATCCCTGGGTCGGGAAGATCCCCTGGAGAAGGAAATGGCAACCTACTCCGGTATTCTTGCCTGGAGAATCCCATGGACGCAGGAGGCTGGTCGTCTACAGTCCACGGGGTCGCAAATAGTCGGACACGACTGAGCAGCTTCACTTCACATACATAAGATAGTTAAAAATTTATTAAATTGAATTAAAGATTTCAAAGTCTGCTGACAAATCAAAAAGAAGTTCACACAGTTAATCTTCATGTTTAAAGGAATATATTAAATTGTCACTTTTTAAAAAATCAGTTATCCTTTACCCCATTCTGTTGGTGATAACTAGACAGAGCAAGCACCACTGAATGGCTAATAAAGTGTCTAACTACAGTCACAGTTATAATTACTGGTAGTAATAGTTGTTCTGGTGGTAATAGTATACTGGTAGTAACAGTTTATATTTCCTATAGATACAATTACAAAATAAGTATTAATTATTCATACTAATTTAACCAAAACTACCATGAAAACTAAAAAGCCTCTTGATGAAAGGGAAAGAGGAGAGTGAAAAAGTTGGCTCATCATTCAGAAAACTAAGATCATGCCATCTGGTCCCATTACTTCATGGCAAATAGACTGGGAAACAATGGAAATAGTGACAGACTTTATGTTTGGGGGCTCCAAAATCACTGCAGATGGTGATTGCAGCCATGCAATTAAAACATGCTTGCTTGTTGGAAGGAAAGTTATGACCAACCTAGACAGCATATTAAAAAGCAGAGATATTACTTTGCCAGAAAAGGTCCATCAAATGGCAACCCACTCCAGTGTTCTTGCCTGGAGAATCCCAGGGACAGGGGAGCCTGGTGGGCTGCCGATTTTTTGGGCTCCAAAATCACTGCAGATGGTGACTGCAGCCATGAAATTAAAAGACCTTTGCTCCTTGGAAGAAAGGTTATGACCAACCTAGACAGCATATTAAAAAGCAGAGATATTACTTTGCCAGAAAAGGTCCATCAAATGGCAACCCACTCCAGTGTTCTTGCCTGGAGAATCCCAGGGACAGGGGAGCCTGGTGGGCTGCCGTCTCTGGGGTCGCACAGAGTCAATCACGACTGAAGCGATTTAGCAGCAGTCAAACCTATGGTTTTTTCCTATAGTCGTGTATGGATGTGAGAGTTGGACTATACAGAAAGCTAAGTGCCAAAGAACTGATGCTTTTGAACTGTAGTGCTGGAGAAGACTCTTGAGAGTCCATTGGACACAAGGAGATCCAACCAGTCCATCTTAAAAGAAATCAGTCCTGAATATTCATTGGAAGGATTGATGCTGAAGCTGAAACTCCAATACTTTGGCCACTTGATGCAAAGAACTGACTCATTTGGAAAGACCCTGATTCTGGGAAAGATTGAAGGAAGGAGGAGAAGGGGACCACAGAGGATGAGATGCTTGGATTGTATCACCAACTCAATGGACATGAGTTTGAGTAAGCCCTGGGAGTTGGTAGTGGACAGGGAGGCCTGGCATGCTGCAATCCATGGGGTTGCAAAGATCCAGACATGACTGAGCAACTGAACTGAATGGAATGAGGTTCATGACATTATACAGGAGACAGGGATCAAGACCATCCCCATGGAAAAGAAATGCAAAAAGGCCAAATGGCTTTCTGAGGAGCCCTTACAAATAGCTGTGAAAAGAAGAGAAATGAAAAGCAAAGGAAAGATATACTCATTTGAATACAGAATTCCAAAGAATAGCAAGAAGAGATAAGAAAGCCTTCTTCAGTGATTAATGCAAAAAAAAGAGAGGAAAACAACAGAATAGGAAAGACTAGAGATCTCTTCAAGGAAATAAGAGATACCAAGGGAACATTTTATGCAAAGATGGGCTCAATAAAGGACAGAAATGGTACGGAGCTAACAGAAGCAGAAGATATTAAGAAGAGGTGGCAAGAATACACAGAAGAACTGTACAAAAAAGATCTTCATGACCCAGATAACCACGATGGTGTGATCACTCATCTAGAGCCAGACATCCTGGAATGTGAAGTCAAGTGGGCCTTAGAATGCATCACTACGAACAAAGCTAGTGGAGGTGATGGCATTCCAGTTGAGCTATTTCAAATCCTGAAAGATGATGCTGTGAAAGTACTGCACTCAATATGCCAGCAAATTTGGAAAACTCAGCAGTGGCCACAGGACTGGAAAAGATCAGTTTTCACACCACTAGGATGGTTATAATAAGAGAAAAATAATAGAAAGCGTCAGTGAGGATGTGGAGAATTTGAAACTCTCATACATTGCTGATGGGAATGTAAAATGATACGGGCATTTTATAAACCACTCTGGCAGTTAAACAGAGAATTACCAAGAGACTTGGCAATTCCACCCCTGGCAATATCCAAGAGAAATAAATACGTACAGACACAAAGATTTGCATGGAAATGTCATTATTTCCTTATGCACAATAGCGAAAAAGTAGAAACCACATGAGTGTTCATCAGCTGAAGAATGGATAAACAAAATATATCTATGAAATAGACTATTACTCTGCTGTAAAAAGAAACAAAGTATTGATCCATGATATAATGTCAATGAACCTTGAAAACATTATGCTAACTGAAAAAAGCCAATCACAAAAGATCTCATTTTGTGTGATTCCAATTCCTCAGGTGGTGCAGTGGAAAAGAATCCACCTGCCAATGCAGGACATACTGGAGACGGAGACACACAGGTTCAATCCCTGGGCCAGGAAGATCCCCTGGAGGAGGAAATGGCAACCCACCACAATATTCTTGACTGGAAAATTTTAGGGACAGAGGAGCCTGGTGGACTACAGTCCGTGGGGCCCCAAAGGACTGAGAGACTGAACACGCATGCAATTATGTAAAATGTCTAGAATAGGGAAATAGTGGTATAAAGTAGATTCCTATAGCCTAGGGCTGGGGAATGGGGAGGGAATGGCAAGTGACTCCTAAGACTAAGGGAGGGGCTTCTTTCAGGGGGGAACATGGAAGTGTTCTCAATTTTATGGTGATGTTGCACAACTGTGTACATATGCTGCTGCTGCTGCTAAGTCACTTCAGTCGTGTCCGACTCTGTGCAACCCCATAGATGGCAGCCCACCAGGCTCCTCTGTCCCTGGGATTCTCCAGGCAAGAATACTGGAGTGGGTTGCCATTTCCTTCTCCAACGCATGCATGCATGCTAAGTCGCTTCAGTCGTGTCTGACTCTGTGCGACGCTATGGACAGCAGCCCACCAGGCTCCTCCATCCACAGGATTCTCTAGGCAAGAATACCCGAATGGGTTGCCATTTCCTTCTCTAATGTAAATATATATGTATGTAAATGTAGTTTAAAAAAACACATTGAGTTGTACAACTTACATGTGTGAATTACATGGAACGTGAGCTATATCGTTTTGTTTTTTAACTGACATTCCCCTTTATAAAAAAACTGTGGCTGTGCTGGGTCTTTGTTGTGACCCTCAGGGTTTCCTCCTGTTGCAGAGCACAGGGCTCCAGAGCAAGTGGGCATGTGGGTTTCTGTGCCCCACGCCGTGTGGGATCTCTGTTCTTTGACCCGGGATCAAACCCACCCTCCCTGTACTTTGGAAGGCAGATTCCCAACCACTGGACCAGAGAAGTCCCTGTGAACCATATCTTAAGTAAACGTATTAATTTTTAATTAATAAAATAAAAATTCTAATTGGGCTCAACTGTCACCTCCTCCAAGAGCTCTCTCTCCTCATATAAAACCCTCCAGTTTATCCTCTTTCATGTCTTTCTTCACAAGCCTGACTTCGTGAGTTCTTTCCTTTTCCATTCTGGGTCTCCCCTCCAGAGGGGCCTTTTTTTTTTTTTTTTTGCCTAAACAAATTGCTAAGCCTGGAGCTTCCAAAGGTGGGGCTGCCCCTTGATCATTTTTAGCACCCCTCCCCCCCCCCCAACCCCGGCCCCAGCCCCAAGCCCTACTCTGGCCCCAGGATCTGTACTGGAAACAAGCAGATGGGGTTTGAATATCTGCTACTATGAAACACAAATCAGATCCTCCCATAATAATAATTACTATTCCATTGCTTAATGAATGTTTAGGGTGTTTGCTAAGTGTGTCTGACTCTGCGATTCCATGGACTGTAGCCCATCAGGCTCCTCTGTCCATGGGATTTCCCAGGCAAGAATATCGGAGTGGGTCGCCATTTCCTATTCCAGAGTATCTTCCTGGCCCAGGGATGGAATCCGCATCTCTTGGCAGGCAGATTCTTCACCACTGAGCCACCAGGAAAGCCTTTTATGAACGTTAGCGCTTATTAACTGCTCTGTACCTGGCCTTTCACACGAGTTGAGTGTGAATGAGTGTTACGTGTTCAGTCCTATCCAACGCTTTGCGACCTCATGGAGCGTAGCCAGCCAGGCTCCACCGTTTACGGAATTTTCCAGGCAAGGATACCGCAGGGGGTTGCCATTTCCTGCTCCAAGGGATCTTCCCGACCCAGGGATCTAACCTGTGTCTCTTGGCGGCTGGATACTTGACCACTGCGCCACCTGGGAAGCCAGTATGGTAACATTACTAGAAAAAAAAAAAAAACAAAAACCCAGTACTATTCCCATTTTGGGCTTCCCTGGTGGCTCAGACAGGATTCTGAATCCGCCTGCAATGCGGGACACCTGGGTTCGATCCCTGAACTAGGAAGACTCCCTGGAGGAGGGCATGGTAAACCCACTCCAGTATTCTTGCCTGGAGAATCCCCATAGACAGAGAAGCCTGGCGGGCTACAGTCCATGGGGTCGCAAAGAGTCAGACATGACTGAGCGACTAAGCACACATTCCCATTTTACAGAAGAGAACGCTCAGGTCCTGGAGGCTCATCGCCGGGAATGATGCACACAGTATGGATGTAAAGGCAGGAACCTGGAACCGGCCTCCGAGACCGCCCGTTGTACCTACAACTCCCGGCATGCCGCGCGCGCCCAGGCTCCCTCACGCCTCGCTAGAACAGGAGGGCTTTGCGCGCTGCGTCTCGGGAGTTGTAGTCTCGCCGCAAAGGGAGGCCGGGCTGCGAGAGTTTGGTGGATCTGGAGTCAACGAAGAAGCAAATCTTATTGAACTCGGGGCTGAGGAGCCAATGGGCTCGCGGCATCGAGAGGGAGGGACTTCCGGCCGCGAAATCAAGGAGAGCGGCTGCGTGAGGGCAGTCACTTCCTTTTCGAGGGCGGCGGCGGTCGTGGGTAGAGCGCCATGAAGGCCTCAGGGACGGTAAGGCGAGCGCGGTGGGGCAGGGAGTCAGAGAACGCGACGCGGACCGAATCGGGGGCTGCGGGAGGAGGCATGGGACACGCGGGGAGTGCGCGTTCCGGTTAGGGCCAGTGCGCCGAGGTCCCCAGCTGCGGCCAACATGGCGGCCACTGCGGGAGCCGCGTGGGGAGGCCAGAGCGTGGCCCGGGCCGGCCCGGGAATCGGGGGG